>JANBPT010001297.1:0-11166 GCA_027575765.1 Tieghemiomyces parasiticus | reverse complement strand
GTGGCCAAGAAGCAGGACATGGAAGTTGAGGATCTATACAAGACGATCGGGTGGCCGCTGTACCGGAAGTACGGACACGCCTTCGACGCCTTCAAACTGGCCATCACGGAGCCGGAGAAGGTGTTTGAAGGCCTCGAGTTTTCCGAACAGGTCCGTGAGGAACTGCTCAGCAACATTCGTCGCCGGCTAACCCCGCAGCCCATCAAGATCCGGGCCGATATTGAAGTGAGCTGCTTTGGCTACCAAGGTATCGAGGCGGTTAAGAAGGCGCTGAAGGCTGGTGAGGCGTGTTCCACCGAGGAGGTGCCCATCAAGATCCGTCTGGTCGCTCCGCCCATGTACGTCATGACCACCAACTCGCTTGACAAGGCCGCCGCCATCGAAACCCTCGAGACCGCCATCTCCAACATTGAGCAGACCATCGTCGCTAACCAGGGTACCCTCACCGTCATCATGAAACCCAAGGCCGTCAGCGAGACCGACGAGCGGGAGCTCGCCGACCTCATGGCCCGCGTCGAGCGCGAGAACGCCGAAATATCTGGCGACGACGATCGCTCCGATGAGGAGTAATATGGCTAGGTCGGGATCTATGCGCCGGGAGAGGAGGAGGGGGAGGGTCCGAAGTAAGAATCCTCTCATGACTGACAGTATTTTGGCAGCACCCCGCCCGCATGTCGTGCACCATAAGGGTCCCCTCCCCTCCAACCAAATTGGTCCCGATTCCTGCTGTCCCCACTCCCTCTCTCTCTCTGTTTTTCTCTGCACGCTTTCTTTCTCATTGTTTCTTTTTACAATTCTTGATGCAACTGAAGTGAAATAAAACGTTCATCAATCAAGGAAAGCCAAGGGTCAGTTTTTCTTTGGGGATGAGGGTTTTTTTTAAGCAAGTCGGTAGTAATTGTTTAATTGCCCGTTTAGTTCGGTGCTGAAACTAGTAGCACGCGGCAGAGAACAGTTTACTCGAGCTTTCGGGGCTTGGCGATGGACTCGAGGCTATAAATGACATCACCCTCCATGAAATCATCAAAGTTGTTGAAACCAAGCCCGCACTCCTGGCCCTTGTTGGCCTCAGTAATGGTCTGCTTGCCGGACTTGAGGCTCGACAAGGTCCCGTAGAAGACTTGTTTATCGCCGCGCATGACCCGAACCTTCCGGTCGTGGTACATGGTGCCGCTAGTGATACGACAGCCCGCCACGTGGGCAACCTTGCCGCGCTTCATATCGTAGCTAAACTTCCGCAGGATACGGGCCTCGCCGCGGGCATGTTCCTCGTACTCGGGTTCGAGCTGGTTAGTCATGAGTTCCTTCACGTCCTCGAGGAGGCGATATATAACCTGGTGGGTGTGGATCCCGATCCCGAGCGACTTTGCCAAGTTGGTGGTGGCCTTGTCAGGTTTTACATTGAACCCTAAAATGGCGACGGCGTTGCGGTTCTCGATACTGCGGGCCATCTGGACGTCAGATTCGACGATGGGGCCCACTCCGTGTGACATGACGTCCACGTGAACGTAGCGCTGCGGAAGGGCCTGCAGGCATTCGACTACGGCCTCAACCGTACCACTCACGTCTCCTTTAATCACCACCGAGAGCGTGGGGATGCCTAGGGTCTCAGCGACCGAGAGCTGAACAACTGTGTCGGCCTTGGTATCAAACTCATGCTCCTGCGGGTAGTCCGGGCGTAGACCCTTGTAGAAGCGGTACACTTCACGAGCAAAGAGCTTACGCGACATCTTGCCGGTGTCCGCCGCCTCGTGAGCCTGGATCCGTTTGGCGTTGATCGCCTGGACCTGCCGGAAGCTCTGGGCCTGCTTGGCCTTGCGCTCGCGGTTCAAGCAGATATCCTTGGCCAGGGACTAAGTGTACGTGAATATCAGCCGTGCGGATTGAGATTGATATGGTCAGATTGGGGCATGTGTAAAGCCGTTGTGTCGGCAAGATAAACCGGCATTTCACTTCAGTCAAAGTATGGTTGTGGCGCAAGCCAATTGAAAAAAAAAACCTGTCAACTTACCTCCGACTTGACCTGGATGGCGGTATCGCCAGCATTGGGAATGTCCTTCCAGCCGGTGACCTTAACGGGTGTCCCAGGGTCCGCCGACTTGACCTGTTTGCCGAGGTCATTGATCATGCTGCGCACCTTGCACCAGGTTTGTCCGGCCACGATGAAGTCACCGACGTGGAGGGTGCCCATCTGCACAAGCATGGTGGCGGAGATTCTGACGAAGTAGGAAGGAGGGACGGGGTGGGAAGGGGGTACCATTGATAAATAAGTGAAGCTAATGTCTAGTTGGTGGATACCTCATTCAAGACCCACAAGGTACCAACTCAAGGTAATCTGGCCATGGCGGCACGCTCATGGCGCGATCGACTTACCCTCGCCCCTTCTCGGGCTGTGATTCGACGACGGCGGCCTCGACGGGCCCATCGGGTGGTGCACGGATATCGAGTACCTCGGCCAGGATTGAAATGTTCTCCACCAGGTCTTCAATCCCGGTCTTTTTGAGGGCCGAGATCTCCACAGCCTGGACGTCCCCGCCCATATCCTCGACCTGGACGCCACGAGTGAGCAGCTGTTCGCGGATACGAGTAGGGTCGGCGCCGGGCCTATCGCACTTGTTAATAGCGACAATCATGGGCACGTCGGCCTTTTGGGCATGCTCGATGGCCTCCAAAGTCTGAGGCATCACCCCGTCGTCGGCCGAGACTACGAGGACGACGATATCAGTCATGTTGGCACCGCGTGACCGCATGTTACTGAAAGCGGCATGGCCTGGGGTATCCAAAAAGGTGACGGAGGGCTGGGCCAGCGAAGTGGTCGAGAGGGCCACGGAGAAGGCACCAATGTGCTGCGTGATTCCGCCGGCTTCTGAGGCCGCGACGGACGATTCGCGTAGCGCGTCAAGGAGCGTGGTTTTGCCGTGGTCGACGTGGCCCATGATAGTGACTACCGGCGGGCGGAGCGGGAAATGACTCATATCGTCGGGCAGCTCGCGTGGTTTGGCATCGGGACCTTGGTCCTCTGTCACAACTGGGTCAATGTCGAACTCGAGAACGATCGCCGTTGTCTCCTCAGGCGTCAAGACATAATCGTGTGACAGGTCGCCCAGGTCAAGCCGCTTGGCAGTACCGACTACTTCGTCTGTTTTGAGTCATGGAATGTAAGAGGCAGGACGGGTATGCGTGCGGTGTTGAGGGAGGTGCAATGGTTATTAGTATCGACAAGGCCAATGCGCTCTTGCAAGCTATATCGTACCTTCTTAAAAAGCCCCCCCCCATTTTTAAATAGAACGGGTAGGACGGGCGTTAAAACCTCAAGTGACTTACCGAGGCGTTTGTGGATCATGTTGGCCAGGTTGCTCACGCTGATCGCCTCGGGGACCGTGATCTCACGGACGCGTCTCTCGGCCTTCTTGCGGGACTTGGCAGATGAACGACCACGCACTCGGACCCCAACGAACTCACCAGACTCGTCAGTATGCTCGAGGGTCTGTAAGATCTGGCGACGGCCCACCCGGTGACCACCGCCGCCAGCGCCGTGATGGCCGTGGATGTCTTCCAGGAGGTGGGCGTCGTCGTCGTCTGGATCGAGACGGGGCTGCAAACGCCGTCCCGCGCCGGTACCGGTAGAAGGCTGGGACAAAGCGTCACCACCTGCCGGTTCGAGGTACTTGCGGATCGCTGTCTTGCCGAGGTGTTTACGTTCGGCGGCCGGCTCGCCACCCCGGCGCCGAGTTTCAGATGCAGCGTTGGTGGCCGTGAAGGGTTCTTCGGTCATGGGGGGTACCTGGTTAGATGGGGTGTCAGTACTGTCCGGTTCGCCGGGTGGGCCTGCCGAGGGATAACGTGACATGCTGGGTCTACTGCCGCCAGTTTGCTGGTTAGGGCCACTTGGGTCGCGTTGGCCGTAAGGACGCCGTGGCGGCTGATTTTGGTAGGGTGATTGCTGACGCTGCTCCTGCCGGCCGTAGAGCTCGGGTCGCGGATCCTGGTTTGGATCATTACGAAGGTAACTTGCGTTGTATCTAGGGCGATCGACATTACTGGTTCTCCAGGGGTTCTGGTCTCTCGCAGCATTGGACCGGTATGGCCGCGGTTGGTCGCTAAACGGGGGTGCGGCTGATGAAGATGGCGGCATAGTGGGACCGGCGCGCTGGCGGGCGGAAGGTGCGTTAGCCGGGTCATACTTGAAGGATCGCCGGGGCGGCGGTGAGTCCTGCTGGCGAGGGTCCAATGGGACAGGCGATGAGTTATTAACTGGGAACCGCCGTCGGGAGGTGGGAACGCTCGGTGTACCCGGCGAAGTACGTTGCAATAGCTTGTTAATATCCTGGAATACCATATTACTGGGACGAGGGGGATTTGGCCCGGACGCTGCCGGCTGATGTTGCTGCTTAGGCGGTAAATGGCCCGGCGGCCCTCCACGCGGCCGCGGCGGTTCTTCATGGTCAAGCCACGCCCGGGAGGTACTCGAGGGTAGTGGTGGTGGCGATGATCGGTGCGGAAACTGGTGTGGTAATGGACTCGGAGGGGGCACCTTAGTCGGGCCCGCCGGTGGTGGCCGAGCCCGGGCCTGGCGCAGGTCTGTGGCGCTGCTTAGCCACGAGGGCATAGGTGTGTTCAAACACTCCCCGGCGGTCGAAGTCGGAGATTCGGTAAACTTGGGCCTTGTCGGCTTCAGCCAGCTCGGTGCGTCCGTATCGTCGTCGTCCCTAGCTTTCAGTAGCAGGCGGGTCATGCTAATCGGCCGCTTCAATAAAACCCTGGTAGGGAGAGAGAGGGCGGCCTGCGGTTGATAAAGTGACGGCATGCGAGCGGGATCGGGTGAGAGCGATTAGCAGCGGGGTCTTTTCATTCGGAAGCGGAGCGACCAAGGCCAATGAGCCCCCGGGGCACTGCATGTGCGGATACGAAACAGTCGGTTGTTGATAAGTCGATGAAACGTGGCCAGGGGCGCTTGGTAGGGACTCGATACTAACCTTGATTGCTCGAGCCGGTTGCTGGCCCACCGGGCAGCGTGTAAATTTCGCAAGCATGAGGGTTGTAGACGTCCCGATATGTGGATCGATTTGTAAACGGTCGACATAAACTCGGCGAAAATATCAATTCAATCGGTAGAAGTTATAAAGTCGATCTGAACATGGATACGGGCCGCTGTACTCCACAAACCACTACCGTGTTTCACCTTGGTCTCAGGGCTGCGAGTACCTCGTAAACCCTTGGGCTGAATCCAAAACGCAGCTAGAATTGACCAAAAGTGACAAACCTAAGTAAAGCCTCAGCACAGTGCAGGGCAATCCAAAAATGACCAAAAAGTACGCGGTAGACGATGCCACTCAGGGGGGACTGACCTGAAGGCCGGAAGAAATCCTGCAGTCTCTTGACCATGGTGGAGCGGATGGTATTCGCTGCTCTGTTACCAGCCTCACGCATTGCCCTCCACTTCAATGGCATCACCCGCTCGGTTTACACCAAGCCAGCGAGGCCAACTCCTCATTCCAATGAGACAGGTTTCCCAAGTAAGCATACATGTTAGCCCTGATTCCCCAGTACTCTCGTAGCCGCACACTGTGACTTGCCATACACTTGCATCACAGGAACCCGCAACGGCACCCAGTCAAACCAGTTGGGGGAAATTGCGTACTTATACACGGTAGATTAGGGGATAGGGTGTGATTGTGGGATAGCTCGTCCCAAACAACGCAACACTAGCGCTTGCCTGCCCCTTCCTCCCCAGGCCTATGTGCCCCAGACTATTTCTCGCCTGCTCTCTGTGTGGCCTCATGACCGGCCCTTCCTATTTCCACACCGCTACTCGTCAAGGGCTGACCTTGAAGATTCCGCAGCTGCAGCCATAGATTTCGGACCGGACCACGATGGGAGCCCAAGCCCTTGGGCCAGGTCCCACCGGCCTGCCCAAGTATGCGCCTTATCGACTTGCACCCCCCCCCTTCCTCCACACCTAGTATACCCTTAACTTTATAAGCCTTGGACCGACGTTGTAGCCCACGGCGCCGTACTTACACCATGGTCAACATCACCGAACCTAACCTGTCGATTCCGACTGTGACCCGACGGGACATTGAACGGTGTTCCTTCAGCAATTGGTACCCGCAGTTCCGGAGCCACACCATCAGGTCCAAGGTTCTTAAGCCCATTCCGACTGATCTGCTCACCTACCTGCGGCAGGACGGGCTGGTTCTGCCCCCCACCGTCGAAGAAGTGGCCAGCGAGGACGAGGACGGGAACTCCGCGGCCGACGACTCCTCCAGCGGCCAAATTGAGGGAGACGGTAGCGACGATGAGGAGGCCGGAGAGGTGCCGGCTGCACCGGACCTCACAGAGGTGGTCGCCGAACTACGGCGACTCATCGGGGAGCTCGGGGGCGCCGTGTTCCCAAAACTGAACTGGAGTGCTCCGCGAGACGCAACCTGGATCGCCAGCACCAACACCCTGCGGTGTACCACCCCGGATGAGATCCTGCTCCTCCTCAAAAGCTCCGACTGCGTATCTGACGACCTGAGCCGACCGTACCGTGAAGCGGCCCATTCCATCGTCTCGAGCCCCATTGGCCAGGGGGCGAACCGCACCGGAGCGACGGAGACTACCATCTCCGCCGATACCCACGAGCCACTGGCCGAGGCGGACACTGAACTGGTGCTACGCAAGTGGTCGAACCTCAACCCTGCCCTCGAATTCCGCGCCTTCGTTGTCCGCGGCCAACTGCGCGCCGTCAGCCAAATGGACCTTAATCACTACCCGTTCCTGACCGCCGACGAGCCGGTCCTACGCGAACGTATCCATTCGTTTATGCAGCACACCGTGATCCCCGAGTTCCCCGTCGACACGTACGCGGTCGATCTCTACGTGCTGTCGGACCACTCCCGGGTCTACATTGTCGATTTCAACCCGCTGGGCGCTGATTCGGATACGATCCTGGTGGACTGGGACGACCTAATAGGCGAACCGAACACCGCCGATGGAGGTGGCAATGGTACTGACGATACCCTCATTCACCTATTCCCGGCCAATGCCGACGGGTTGCGCTTCTCCACCGGCCGATACTCCCAGAACCGGTTCCCCGTGGACCTAAACGCCTCGAACTACCAGCAGAGCCTTGACACCCTGATGCGCACCACCCACCCTTAAGCGATGTGTGTATAGTGTCGTGTGACAGCGGCTTAGTATACACTGACTAGTATATAGAGCAATATAGAGGGGCGTGTATTGACTAGCAGTTTGGGCGCATCATTATTAGGATAGGGCAGCCCACCGACATGGTATAGCAACTAGAAACGTCCTGCCTATACCCTGTGACACCTCAATATGTGAGATCGCCAAATAGTGTTGGCGTGGTATGTCACACTATTATAGTGCCAATTATCTGAGGGAAGGGAGGAATATAGACTGGGATAGGGCGACAAGGAAAGACGATTCAGCGACATTGTGGCAGAGTTCGCCATCCATTGTATTCCAGATGATGCACTATGTGCATTGAGGCATTGATGAGCGTAATGCACTTTTAATGATTCAATAATAAGTAAAACGAGGTGGTGTAACGAAGTGAGAGCTAGTCGACGGCGAAGATAAGTGCCAGACCAACCAACACCCACCTACCCCATGGCCCACCGCCCCTACAACCCGTACTAGCCCACGTTTTTCTCCTCAGACGCCTTCAGTACGTCTTGTAGCGTTTATGACCCACGGTTCTACCGACCCTCCTTGAGACCCGTCCTCACCCGTGCTTATTAGCCCATGTACCCTCTTCTATTCAATGCCACCTGCACTCGAGAGAGACCTTGCTAACTTACCAGGAAATGCCTGTGAGCCTGGAACACTGGCTACTTATCTCCCAGTAAATACCATCTAACCGATATCATGGCCAAAACACATCACACCAGTTCCCGCACTAGTATCCTGTTACCCTCATGTATTGTCGCACACCAGAGCTGCATTGTGAAAATATTGAAAAAAGAGCTCATGGGCAGTTTACATACAAAGCTGAGCTACAACCATTTGGTACGTAAAAAAAGGAGCGGTAGCCGTTAACAGAAGCGGGGGTTGGCAAAGAGGGATAACCCCCCACTTATTTTGCGACTTTGGCTGTGTCCCTCTGCGGGATTTGGGGATATGCTATCAGTTAGATTCTGTGATCATGACGGGACCTCGCTGAGCTATGTTAGTCAGTCCAAACACAATAGCCAAATACCGAAGCAAGGCCTGTATCTGGCATTGGGTTAACGACTGGCCCAACGTTTCGCCAATACTCGCGTAATCGGATCCGTGCCCTCGGTAGAGGGCTAGCAGTTGGGCGATATCCTCTTCACTGACGAGTGATCTTAGGTGGCACATTTGCTGTAGATAGCGTACACGACTTTTAGCCGCATCCAGGGTGCGGACCGGAAGTTCCTGGCTCAATATACTACGGACCGGTGGTACGAAGCGACTCGGCGTACGTTGACTAGGTTCTTCTGCCTGGTCACCGGAACTTTGATCCGTACCGCTGATAAAGGTGGCTGTAGTCAGGACCTTGCGGCAGAGCTCGGCGTAGACCGGCATATCCAAAATAACTGATGGGTGGCAGCGGGAAAGTGAGAGCAGTAGTCGAATGTCCTCCGTGAGAGACCAGGGAACTTCTGGGTCCGGCAAGCCGACTGGAAGGCTCACCAATTTGGATGGTGTGGCTTATGTGGCTAGCTGCTCTCGGAGGTTTCCCCAGTACGTGCAGCACTGCCTGGGTCCACGTGTACCTACTTCGACTGCAATAATCCCCCAGGCGCCTTTCGGAAACCTACCATTGGGTAGTAGACCGCCCTGTTCAATCTGCCTCGCGATGGCCATCTTCAGTCGCTCAACCTCATCCGGTCCCCAAGAGCCACGTTTGGGAATTCGAAAGGCGGTGCCGGGGCTTGGCAGGTCATAAGGAGGAGGATAGGGGCAGCTTTGGGGCTTTAATCGTTGATTTAATGGTTTGGACTGCAGCTGCGTTCGGAGCTTCCCCCTTTTGGCCGATGAAGAGGTTTGCTTTCCGTTTCCTTCGACCCTCCAGGGGATCAGCGCGGTAAGTGACGTAGCAGTTACAATTCCCTGCAATTGCAATTGGTTCCGTTGGACGTGTTCCAAATGTCGGTCCCGAAATTGACGAGCGTTCCGCATGCCTACCACCTGAGCAATCGCCTCCCAGTTTTCGGCACCAAACATCGCCACGGCAATACGTAGTTGGTCATCCTCCAGTGCTGTCCAGCAGGGATCGTCACTTGAGTGGTGACTGCCTCCTTGATTCGACGTGGCAGGGTTAGGGATGCAATCCATGGTCAGGAAATAAGAAGGCTGCCGGGTTTTAGGGAATGTAATGAATGACTTGGAGGAAAACGAGACTGTATAATCTAATACCGGGTTAACTAAGTGGGCGGCTAGATGGAGGGGGAGGGGGTTCCTAGAGGCGGCGTTCGGTTGGCCTTAAATAGACTGGGCTGGCTGTAACCCGGATTAGTTATCTGTGCTGTCCTGTCGTTTTTACCACCGGCGACCAGTTTCCCATACGAACAATAGTTCCCAACAAACGGGCTTAACAACCGATTAGTAGGAAATCCCTGTCATCCGGAATAATGTACCTGGGCTAAGGCAACGTTGCGCCCCCCTAGAAGCCACAATTCATTGATAGAGAGACGGGAACCACTGCTTGGAAGGCGAATATGTTGCGAACCTCGTTGCAAGACAAAGATGGTTACTATTGAGGGTACGCTATTATACGTGTCAAGGATGAAATCCTTTACCCAGCAACTACTTGCGGTGTTATAACAGAGATCTTTTGCGACACAGGACCTGCAGACACCAGGTGTAGTACAAATTTCGAACGTAAGGGCCAAGGAATCGATGAACCGTCGAGGGGGGAAGCACGGAGTTGGGCTGTAAACGTCCGCCACTTGGCCACATAACCGAGGCAATTGGCCCTATTGAAGTAGTTAGAGAATCCCGCCCAATTTTATACGTCATAATCTAAGCTGAACTCACCTACCTCGCCAAGCCCAGCTAGACAGGCATTACTCTCACAAGGCGCACTGCCTCCTTATTCCACTCAGAGACCTACCTGTCCCTAAAGGAAGGTAAACAATATGGGGACAGAAACTCTATCCTAATTAGTGATACAAAAGGCAGACACCCGGGGATTGGGAGTTCTTGGTAAACTAGAATTATAAGTAACACGTGTGAGTGGTGTAATTGTGCATTGTTCAGCCCTGGCTTGCTATTTGTCGGGGCCTGAAGTAGCCGGGCTAGATCCTGGCGTGGTTATATGTCTGAAGTTTCGCGCCTTGTCTGCTTGGTACCGCGGTGCCCTCAAAATAATGATACCGGTGAGCGGCTTGTTAACGTAGGCCCGGGCTACGTCACCTGCGAAGTTGGCGCCCAGCGGGGATTCATTGTGTTTAATAAAGACTCACGCCGGTGGTTGGCAGCTCAGCCTATCTAACGGTTGGCTTGACAACATGCCCTTAGGCCCTTATGCAGGGTGTTGAGCACGAGGTCTGATCAACTAGGGTGGAATGGGAGATGAAACTTGGAGGGTTAGACATCGAGGTCAGGTTAAAAGGGGGGGTTGGCCAGTTGCGCAGCCAAGAATGATCTAATCCTAGACTCAAAAGTGCACAATGTCTGCCAACGACCTGCCTTGTAGGGTCAATCAATTGCGAATAAGTTGTAAGGTCTTACTTCACTAACGGCAACGCTTCTTTAGCCGCCTAAATATCAGTCTTTCCCTTCGGATACCGGCATCTTTGCGTATGGATTAATTGATATTGGAAGCACTGACGCGAATTCAAGGTCGACAGGCGGGGGCAATGCTTGACAGCTCCTTGGCTGGTTCAATGGTTCCCGCTGCAATTTAGGTCAACTCCTCATTCGTCTAGATGGCACTCGGACTTCCGTAAACCCGATAACATGGTCAGGTCCTACCCAGTTGCACCTTACGTGGTACGGGACGAATGATGTACGCCTAATATCCTCCAAGCTAGCCATTCCTTTCGCAATAACCATCCGATAATGTCAAAACCAACACCCCACTAGTAATAGCGAGGGGCGAGGTATCAATAACAGGGAGGCTCAACCTAGACTCTGATGTCAGTTTTATTACTCAGACAACGTACGGAGCCGGGGGTTCTCAAATTACAA
>JANBPT010001296.1:0-11166 GCA_027575765.1 Tieghemiomyces parasiticus | reverse complement strand
TCCGTAGTTGCTGTGATAGAGGTTCGAAGCAGTGTATCCGTAGGCCAGGGGCCACCGGGCCCAACTGTCCCGACTACTTTGTAATCAACCAGGGTAAAATTGATCCATTACATACGCGACGGAAAAAAAGTGGCCACTCGAAATGACGATTTATTATCACGTGATTTAATTGAGTGCTACCAGCCACATCACCTTGGGAAAGGGGGGGACATAGCGCCATGGCCTTGCGCCAATCTGCCCGTCCCAGCTACCTCGTCTGAATATGGCCTAGTGGCGGATTTTTAGGTTCCCCAGTGACGAGCGGGACCTAGAAATACATGGCGAAGAGCAGTCTCGCGGAGCCGCTGAACACTTCTGCATGGTGGATAAGAGCAACGACCACCAGCGGTGATGTTGCTCATTTCCATCATCTCTGGTATACGGTCGCTAGCCTTCAGTTGTCCGTTGGCTCTCCACGACCGCCCCTTAATGCAGCAAACGCCATCCCTGTTCAAACTTCGTCGTCATGCGCCTCACTACTTTGAGCCATACCTTCCGCTCCTCACCATTCATGCTATTATGGGCACAACCACGCGTCGTCCGACGGAGTTTACTCAGCACTGCTTCTAAAAACGTAAGGTCCTGCACCCAGAGCGCGGGTGCCAAACTTGGCAGGCTCGCCATCGACCGGCCAGTACCGGACTGGAGACTTAGTCAACACCGCCCCTTCCTTTGAACCATTGAGCCCTTCAACTACAAGCTTGGCCGCCTTGACCACGTTACCATCGCCGTGTCGGACCTTGACCAGGCTGCGACTTTTTATCGGGACGTTCTCGGTGCGGAAGTAAGCGAACCCGTCGCTCTGCCCGACCACGGTGTCTTCACCGTATTTATAATCCTGGGTAATACAAAACTGGAGCTACTGTACCCCTACGACGATGTCGGCCCCATGAAAAATTCCTCGTCAAGAACACAGCTGGCAGGGTCCATCATATTTGTAACGGGGTCGACGATATAGACGCTGCCATTAAGAACGTCACAGCTCACGGGGTACGTATTCTGAATCTGGAGCCTCAGATTGGCGCCCACGGAAAGCGGGTGGTATTTTTACATCCAAAGGACTGTAGCGGGACGCTGGTGGAGCACCAACAAAACTAAAGCGGATATGTTACATTCGGCCAGGTTAACATTAAATGTTTCTACAATTCGAAGCATTAGCGCCTTAAAGGAGGCCCCAGTCCATCCTCACTACGCCTACTTACCGCAGTGGGACCAGTACCATGCCTTTCAACTAGACCCAGAAGAGCCGTACCCATTTTGAATCGCCACTGAGTGGCTCTAACAACGCCAGGTACAATTCAAACCGCCCGGATTCCCTGGTCCCTCACGCCCATTCATCGAGTACGTACCCCCTTACGACCAACATCCCTTTCCAAAAGTTCAGAGGTTAAACGCTGTCGGGCCACCAGCTTGCTAGGTATGCCACTACAAACTTGATTATACAAAGCTTCACCCAATGCCCTTACCAAGCAGGTTAGAGGCTCAACAGGGGTGGCTACTGTTAATTCAAACCCTCATACTTGATACGGGTGGTCTGTAAACGCACACTACAGTAGATGGAACAGAGTATAGCGGACCCTGACACCATTGAT
Source organism: Tieghemiomyces parasiticus (assembly GCA_027575765.1). Taxonomy (NCBI): domain Eukaryota; kingdom Fungi; phylum Kickxellomycota; class Dimargaritomycetes; order Dimargaritales; family Dimargaritaceae; genus Tieghemiomyces; species Tieghemiomyces parasiticus. The sequence goes on along the minus strand of JANBPT010001296.1, from coordinate 9,535 downwards.
GAAGCCTAGTGGAAAGGTGTCTAGTACAGCTAAATCGAGAAGCGTTCAATTCCCTCGCAGTGCGGCTGGCGATTTTTTCTTTCCACCAATAATAAACCAAATGCAACAGTTCTCACTCACCTCATGCATACCGAAGGTGGTATTATAATACAGGGGTACACCGGGAAGCATCCCGATCCAAGGCTGAAACCGTCCTTCACACACGGCCTTTCTGATGGCGTCACCTCAACCGGACTTCCGCCACGAGGAGCTGCACCTCTATGATCGGGAAGATGGTGGTTTTGCGACGTTAGAGTTAAACTCGACTGGAACCCAAGCCCTCTCCGTTATGGATGAGAGACTGAGACCAATCCCCTCAGCCACACCAACCGAGCCCTCATCATATGAAAGATCACATTATGAAAGCCGACAAATTGTCTAAATGTCTGTTAAATGTGCAAAAAAGATTTCATTTACCTTGACCCCCCCAATCGACCCCCCTTGGCCTTCACTTCATCTGCCCCTCCCCTCGCGCCGTACACCCTGCTACAGTATGTACTGCAAAGTATTACGATCTGACATGATGCGGCTTCATTCACTATAGGATTCTCATAACCTTAAATGTGGTCACCACCACAGAACTCACAATTTGGTTGCGTTGCTTCCAGTGGAATTCTTTAGGACCAGTGGCAGGCTGCTGGCCGATGTGGTCGCTAAATACGGCAATCTCAGAATCGGAAAAAACAGGGTTAACCGCATCATGAACGCATACACCTTTTAGTTGAGATGCAGATCAGCTGGAGATCCGACATGACATAGTAAGCCACTACTATTTGACAACATTAGTTCACGGCTAACCAAATATAAGCGACCATTTATTATACCCTTCTCTTAGAAAATAACTGCACTCGCGCCATAATATTGTTTACTTATGCTTATGTGTGCTGTATTATCAGGTTAAGCCCATCCAGAAGTGACCCTTGTCTCGACAGTCTTTCACACCTTTGGTAAAAGTCAACGTTTACCTTTGCTGTGTTCATCCTTACCTTTAGTACAGTTGGCCCGGTAACCAATTTGGTCATCGGGTCGTTTACCATCATAACGGGGGATTTACTTAATTATCGCGAGTGTGGTAGGTCTAATCGTAATAAGTAAACTAGTACAAGTAAGGAGGTAAACGATGTCGTTTATTGGATTCCGATATGGGACCGTATATAGGGTCCCGGCCTGTGGCTTCGCCTTGTCGGTATATTCTAGTGTAGAAAAGTATAGAATCGTAAGGAAGCATGGACGTGTAGCGAGTGTCAATTGCAAGGGTTGGCCTGGGAGGTCAAGATGGGTTGTGGGACGGTAGTTACTATTCAGTTAGTTGCATGAGCTGCGGTCCTGGTGTGTGGCGGCGTCGTGGGTGACTGCCGCTTGGTGCAGTGGTATGGTCGTTTTTAGGCGGCCACATCCCGAAACGTGAACGGAAAATTCGACGTGATGTGCCATGCGTTAGTTTCTACTTCCTCGCTTTCTCTCACGCTGGCTTCTATAGCCATCATCAATTGGAATTGTTGCCATCCAAGCCCACTCGAACAATCATTTACTTCGCTGGTAGCCTCTCAGCCACTTTACTAGCTGTCAATTGTCGCATTGCACCCTTCAAGATGCCAAGGAAATCCTGATCCATCGCTCATTCGTTCTATAGTAGAATGGCGCTCAATCCATACGGAACTTTTGAAGAGTAATCACATGTATTATAGTGCAAGAACCCTAGTTCAGAATTAGACAAGTTATCACCAACTACACACCTCCTCGGCCGCACAGTGGCGGCTAGGAGCGCTTGATGGTGATTTTGGGTGAGGTATAAAGGGTCGGTATATCGGTAGGACCAGTCGGAAAGAAATGTAGAAGGAGAACGTACTGACCGTTGGGCACATTGTAGACGTTGGTTGGTGTGGCATAAGAGTGAGCGGTACCATCCCAGCGGTAGGTGTAGTAAGGGTTCCCAGCGGAGTCCATGTTCTTCTCCAGGTACATATAGTGGCCATCGCCAACGACACCATGAACACTGGACGGAGTCGCGGCCTTTGCAAGGCGGATGCGGACGCGGTAAATGGGAAGTTTCAAACGGAAGACGATGACAGGCACATCCTCTCCGACGAACGTAAACGTAGAGCCGTCACCAAGGATGTTGCCGGTGGCACTGTTGATCATGTTGGGGAGTGGGACACCATTCCAGGAGGCATCGAGGATGGGGATATTGGTAGAGTTGTACACGTAGCTGAGGTACGGAATGGTGACGTTGTTACCGGTGAATCCGGGCTTGGGGAAGAGGTTGAGGAAGCCACCCCCGAGCAGGAGGTCCTCCATGGTGTAGTCGCCGTACTCGCACATGAAGGCGTTCTTGACAGACCCCTGAGCTGGGACGGGCTTCGTGTAGACGTTATACGACGGGTGGAGTACACTGGTGTCCTGGTGGGGCGGAATGGCGACAGTGCCGTCCCTGAAGAAGGAGGAGACTGACTGGGAGCGTACGAACTCGTAGCCGTACTCCACATAACGGGTGCTGGTATTGTTGAGGTAGAAGTTCAAGGTGAACTTGCTCGTGAGGTTGCTGACGTACCCCGAACCAATCGTGTAGACGTTGTCGACCGTGAACTCGGTGTTGTAGGCCTTGACCATATCGACAAGCCCGTTGCCCTGGAGTGCCGGTGAGTAGGGAACATTGGGTTTCTGGTACATGATGGTGGCCGTGTTGAGGATGCGCTGGAGGGCGGCGTTACGGTCGGGGGCCTTGCCGGACTGCTTTAGAAGCGCAAAGACGCCTGCAATGTACGGAGTGGCCATAGAGGTCCCCGAGTCGAGCCCGTACCCGCCGACGGCTAGAGGGATGGTGGAGTAGACGTTGGAGCCGGGTCCCATGATCTCGGGCTTGACCTTACCGTCGGGTCCGGGCCCCCACGACGAGTACCAGGACGGCACGATGGGGTTGCTGTTGGTGAAGGACGCAACGCGGTCGTTGATCTTGACGGTGGCTGCACCCGTGGCCAGCAGACTGATGAGGGACTGACCGTCGGACTGAAGTAGGATGAAGCCAGGGATGGCATTGTTGTCAACATCGCCGACGTAGCCTGCAAATCCCGCTTGATTGTGGTACAGCGCCAGGGTGACTCCGCCGGCGGCCTTCACGTTGGCGGTCTTGACCTGGTCGGAACATCCGCCGACCTGGACGAGCACCACGGCACCCGGGGCCGCCGCAATGGCACCGCAGGCCAAGTCGGTCGTTGCCCCGGAATCGCGGGCGCGCACTAGGGGGACGTTGTTGAGGTTGAGCGGCGGAAGGTTGTGCTGCTGGTCCGACCGGGGAATGACGACCTTGGTGGTGCCGACCGTGACGTTCATGGTGTGGGAGTAGTAGGTGGGAAGGTCGACGGCGCCGACCGCCACACTCATGTTGCTGGTGGCCGGCGAGTTGACGGCCCAAAGGGTGTCGGCCCCAAAGTTGCCCACAGCAGCGACTGCGATCACGCCCCGCAGGCCCAGCCGGTAGATGGCCTCGTCCACCATCATCGTACTCCAGCTGCTCGGTGATCCGAACGACATGTTGACAATATCCATCCCGTCAGAGGCGGCCCGGTCCAGGGCGGAGACCACCACATCGTTCCTGGTCATACCGTTGCACCCCATGACACGGTAGATGCCCAAGGTGGCCTTGGGCGCGACGCCCTTGAACACGCCGTGGCTACCCGCCGCAATCCCCGCCACGTGGGTGCCATGCACGGAACACGAGGTGTGGGGGTCGTTATCGGGCTGGGGCTGGTTGTATCCGTCAAAGTTATCACCAACGAAATCGTACCCGTACTGGATGCGACAGCCGGAGGTCTTGTAGCAGTTCCCAAAGGCCGGGTGGTTATAGTCAAGGCCAGAGTCAAGGATGCCGATCTTGACCCCGGTGCCGTCCAGGTTATATGAGGAATGGAGCTGGGCGACGCCGGTGAACTGGTGGGCCAGCATGGGCATGGGCGGTAGGGAAGTGGTTAAAGGACGGGCCTTTTTGAATGGTGAGTCGGCGTGTTTAATCGTGCGAATCGGCCACAAGCTCTGGGTGGCGAACAGGCTGGTGACGCCGTCTTGGTAACGATCATCAAATGCCACGCTGGAACCGCTAAGGAGGGTGGTGTAGTTTCGGGTAACCGTGAACGGAATGCTGGCGTCCTGCATGTTCTGAGCGAACTGGGCAACGCCGCTATACTCGACCACGAAGACATTAGGGATGCGGTTGAGTTGGTTGATGGTGGCGTCCAACTGGGCGACGGCGCATCCGTAGAAGGCTAAGGCGGTGAGGCCGCCAAGCAGGGCTGTGCAGCGCATGGCAGACGGAAGGGATTAGCAAGGATTAGGTTGTGTAACAGGGTGTAGGTTCGATGGGAGAGCGTGTGATGGTGTGGTGAGATGGAGGAGCGGTTGCTGATGGGTCCGGTATTTAAGTAAGCGGATATCTGGTCCACCAGGGCGTTATCCCAGTCGTGGAGCAGGCTTCTCTATCATCCCCCACCCTTTATGTGTGGGCCCTAGTTGGGGTGCGATCGCCAGGATTAGGGAAAGACGGATATTTTCGTGGCCCGGGACTTTAATGGTTCCAGCCTATCGTCAGTTTGCTCATGTTGGGCGAAGCAACGGCCAGACCTGGTGCCGGGTGACTGTTGACCATGTATGAGTGAGGGAGTGTGGGGGTGAGCTGCCGATCACCTACCTTAATGCCTCACTTGGTCGCTTATGCTTACCTATACAGTGGAGGTTGCCCACTGGCCCAGCTGGCAGCGCAATCTTGGCCCACTCGCAGTCATGCGTGACCCCCAGCTTCGTTTACTACATTGGGTATCAACTCCGCGAATGGTCCCTGCGTAGTAATCAATAGCCAACGGTCGGCACAATCATGTGAAGCGCTTAGGTTTAGATACCTAGTTTCAACATCTCAGCCGCCCTTCCCAATGACCTATCACCACTTAGGAAGCCACTGCTCTAGGGCCGAAAAGTCGGCGCTATTAGCCTTGCTGCCAGTGAGTGGGCCGACTAGTCTTCTTCTGTACTCCTCCGTCGTTGAGCCCATTCTGGCAACATTCTCCCTTACGTTGTCCATGGTGGTTTCGTTTGGGCGGTATAGACCGCCTGCGTCGGATATCCCCAATCCCAAAGTGAGCGGTTAAGCCTTTACCGAGTAGCGGCACTTCCATAGCGGCATAGCATACATCATTTAGCAGCAAATTACCGAAACCTCCCGCTTTGTCCTTGCGTTTCGTTTCGTTTTTGAAGCATACTGATGGTGCAACCACAGCACCCGTATGGGTCCGTCGATCTTCAAGTAAGATTTCCCTCCAGCAGGCCAAGGTAAAACTGATACACTCATACTCCCCTCGGGCTATTCTGGCCTAGCGGCTCGATAGAGACAGTAGTGTATACGGAGGCTAGTCATAAAAGTGAGAGGTAAGATACGTCCCGCCAGCTACAAGAAATATCCGAGATTCTTCCCACGTACTGGGTAATACAGCTCTAGGAAGAAACGGATGGCTGAGGAGCTGTCAATGGATCAGCAGGACGTTTATGTCTCAACCGTCATGGAAAGGGACTTGCAGCTTCTTAGGGTTTGCCGTGAATTCCCGGGTGCGACCTTCCGTTGAAATGGGTTGACTAGAGAACAGGCCTTTACGGAGAGGCGTGGTAGCTGCAAGGTGTTACAAGGCAACGTTGACTTCATTAAGGGATATCACCGTCTGTTCCGTACGCCATGCTTTAATACGATCATTTGAGCAGCCTGTAAACTGACATTGTGGCGTCTGCAAAGGGCCGAGTATATCAAAGGAGTTAGGGAAGGTTGATAGCTATCAACTGTTTGCTTTCTCGGGATAATAGCGGGTGAAATGTACAATGTAAACCACAAAACGTGGCAACCAAAATAGGGATAGCGATCCATAGTCGTGCTGCTTAAAGTGTCTAATGGATCGGGGTGTGTAGTAGTAAGAATGGGAATTGGGAAGAGGGAACGAGGGTAAAATTTAGGTTCACACATCAGAAGAGTACAAAAGAGAGGTCATCGGAGGCAAACAAAAAGCAGTACTGAGAAATGAGAACCGGTCCGCTACATCTCAGGGAAACCCGCCCTAGAGGAAACTAAGGCTAATAGCCAAACGAGCTAAAGACTAATAAACGAAAAATACTAACGAACAGACTGAAGGGTGATGTCGAAAACTGGTTGTGGGTGATAAAAGCTATCATTGAGTAGCGAGCCCGGAGGGTCTCTTATTACGAAGGATGGCCAGTAGCCTTCTTAATGGTTACGGGTTGGGTCAGAGGAGAACCCGAAAGACAATCGGGCTAGGCGGGGTTAGCGCCCAGACGAAATATAGAGGCAGCTACCAAGCTACCGCATCAGTTAAGAGGAAGAAGGCTGATGGAGGGTAAGCCCTGAAAGGATAGAGACGGAGTCACTTGTCCAAAGGGAGGGCGCCGTCCAACAGGTCAAGAGGGTTGGCGTCGCCATAAAGGAACATGGAATAGAGAAATAAGCTAAAGAAAGGAGGCAGTTTAGGTAGAGAAAGAGTTAGGGGTGCAATATCTGACCGGATCAGTGGTTTTGGGTATACTTGTTAGATATCGTTTTGTTTAATTATCGTCTTGATAAATTTGCTCTTTACATTACCCTCATCGTCAGGAATCCAACATAACCTACCCGGGCCCTATCAATCACGCGATACCCATAAAGGCTATGGCAGAGGTTTGAGTTTGATAGGATTCGTGTAATTTTATTGAATGCAACGAAAGACGGCGTGGTAAGGGAGAACGGAAGAAGTGCCCTCCCCCAACGGGAGATGGAATAGGGGATATTATAGAAATTGTAAATATCCGGTAGCGGTACGTATCGAGCGGTGGACACAATGAGAAAGGGCATCACGGTCCTCACACCACCAATATATATACTTATTAAAATATATATATATAATAGGTCACGGAACCGTTCGTAAACAGGACGCTGAGAAAACCTATGTGGGACAGAGGCGACCTTAAGATAGTACAACCAAAGAGAGTAAAAAAAGGAGCGAATAATCAGCACTTCTACGGGGATAAAAAAAATGAATAATAATAATAATAATTCCAAGACAGCTCACGAATGCATCGAAAAGGGTGAATTCTCATTACCCGCCCCGTTGCCTGCGGCGCTCCCTCCGAACGATGGACCGGTACTAGACCGAGGCTTGAACGATTTACGCATGGCCTCTTCGGTCTCCCGGAACCGCTGCTCAAGGCTCGCCATCTCGCGGTTGAGGACGCCGAACGGATTGTAATAAGGGCCCTTGAAATGGGACCCGCGGAACCCCGGGGATACGGGTGGCGTGGGACGCGGGGATGAGGCCGCGGCAAATGACGGAGGGACGGTACTGGGGGCTCGGCTACTAGCAGGTGACGAAGCTCCGCTCTTTCGAGTGACGGACGGAGGTCGACGGCGGGTGGGCTTGGGCCGGCTGGCCTCGGGACCGATCAGCATGCTACGGCGGCGTAGCACGTTACTGGCGTGGTATGAACAGTAGAGCTGCTCGCGGACACGGACGCAGTGGGTCGGGTGGAGCACCCGTTTGCATTCGACGCACTTGAGGCAATGCCTGTGGTAGGCCACGCCGTCGAACGTAACCTTATCGAACATGTAGCAAAAGTCCTCGCAGGTCGGGCAGATCGGGTGCTCCCAGTTGTTTTTGGCGTTGGCTGTTTCGTTGCGGCGCTGCGAGGCGAGGGAAATCTGGGACGCCATGGGATCGAATGGGCTGGGGGAAACGGCCGACCGCAGGTCAACCTGAATTGGCGACGCTGCCGCTGTGGTCTGAGCGCGCTGTCGGATGGCCGCCCGGCGCGTTAGTGGAATCGGCGAGGGAGCCAAGGCCGAGAAGGCAATGCTGGAGGAGAAGGTTCCGCCGTTGAAGGTGTCAAGATGACCCGACAATTGTGGGGTCGGCGCCATTATCATTGACTGGTCGACCGCCGGCGGGCTGGGCGGGGTCGATGGCGGTGGCGCCGACACAACGATGGATACGGCCGAATCAGAGGCTTTACTACCGGGCTGCTTAGTCGCAGCGCCTTCGGGTAACGGGGCCATCATAGAGATGCTCAGAGGGGAACTGTAGGCCGGCGCGTTGGCCCGGCCGCCACGGCGGTCGCCCATGAAAGTGCCCCCGATGGCCGCTGATGAGGCCGATAGAGAAGGCGGCGGGTTGAGACGGCGCTGACGTTCCTCCACGACGGTTCGCATGTAGTTATCGGTGATGCGCTCAGTGAGCCATTCCGAACCGCGCGGAGACCGGGTGAGAAACTCCTCCTTAAGCTGCTTCCGCGTCTCCTCTAGTTTGCCGTTAACGATCACGTTGGGCTTACCGTCCCGGCCCACGTCTACCTTAAGCTTGCTACTGGGATTGGCTGGGACCTGCGTGACGGTCACGACCTGCGGCTTACCACCGCCCGTACGCCCCTGCCGAGCCCCGGCGGGTTGCGGGCCTAAGGGGCTAGCGTTAGGGTTGCAAAACTTCTGGGCTCGTGCGCAGCAGTCACATGCGCAGGTACAGTGGCAGGCAATTTCGCTGGTCTCGGTAGTCACGATCAAAGGCTTATCCGCCATGGTCTCGGTGAGAGTATCCGGGTTGAGGGACACCTTGATCTTCACATCGTATTTGGGACTGAGCGAGCACAGGGCACACGCGCAGCGGCAAGTGCAGGTCTGATCGGTCGGGGCCAGCCGGGGGGAGCCCCCGGGGGTGGACCGCCCGCCCTGTTTGTTGGGGACATTAACTGGGGGCTTATAGGCGCGACAGTGCGGACACGGGCAGTCAAAGGTGTGGGTGGCCGGGGACGAGGGCTTGGTCGGAGTAACGGGTTTGGTTGATGCCGGTTTGGGCGAGGTTGGGGCGGGTTTAGAAGGCGCCGGCATGGACGTTGTGCAGTTCGGGCAGGGACAGGCCCCAAAGTCACCAGCAGGTTTGGTCGATGGCGACGAAGGTGGTGACGACGTGGGCTTAACAGCCGGCTTGGCCGGGGATGGGGAGGCAGGAGCTCCAGCCGACCGCGTCGTACAATTGGGACAGGGACATACGCCAAAGTCGGTGGGAGGCTTGCCTTGCGATTTGGCAGGAGGCGGCGAGGAGGGAGTGGGGGTCGGCTTGCTCGGGGGCTGAGTGCCAAATTGGCCAGTGCAGTTAGGACAGGGGCAGGCACCGAAGTCCTTGGGAGCCGGAGCCGGAGCCGGCGTTGCCGGTTTGGGTGTCGGGGGCGGGCTGGCTGCTTTGGGAGGCGGCGGAGAAGTGGTTGGCTTGGCAGGCCCGGCTTTCGATGAGCAGTTTGGACAAGGACATACTCCAAAGTCCTTAGAGGGACCAGACGGCGCCTTCGGGGGCGGAGGCGAGCTCGGCGACTTGCCCGGCGGGGGGCTGGTGGGAGGTTTACCCGGACGGGTGTTGGACGAGCAATTAGGGCAGGGACAGGTGCCAAAGTCGGTTGGAGGCTTGGAAGGCGGGGTGCTAGGCGCTTTGGG
>JANBPT010001295.1:0-11174 GCA_027575765.1 Tieghemiomyces parasiticus | reverse complement strand
ACTTGGATACAGTATAGGCCCAAGAGCCTGGTGTCCAAGTAGATGGCTAACCAACTACTTTCTCTCCCCGATGGAAGTCTTCCAGCCCACCGTTCATCCACCGTGCCGTCTCCAGCGGATGGTGCCGTATATTCAAGAACCCGGGGCTAGGTAACCATCGGGACTCCCAACGAATTGGGCTCTGCAAGCCATACACCGTGGGCATTGTCTATTCTCTCGAGCCTTAAGGACTATTTCTGCAGCCCAGTATCATACTCTTCCCCTCACCCTTCGCCTTGCCTTAAATCGTGATCTGCTTTGGCAGACTGCTCCATTCTGTATCCATTACCACCTTATTCTCTACCAGTATCCTATTATCCCCCTCTTCTCTTATTTGTATATTTCCCATAGGTAACGCCCTCCAAGCAACCTTCCTGCTCTGTTGGACGTCGTCATAGGGGCAGGCGCCTCCGCCTCTTATCCGCCTAAGGCTTCTCCCGGTTGGTCCGCCCTTCTGATCCTACATCAGCCTCGATGATGACCGAATATGCCTAGGCTCTCAGCTCCACCCTGCAGTGTCGACCCATGTCTCTACTAGTCCAGTCAAATAGTTCACTATGGCAAATGCGGACCATCATTCAAGTGTAAAGACTCTTCTGATCGCTTTTCAGTAAACCAAGGGCGTGGTATTACAAGACCCGGGGGAGGCGCTTTATAGCTATCGTCTCAAGGTTAGATAAATGTAGGGGTAAGGAGAATGACATTATTAGGGTTTGTTTGCTTGTATAGCCGGGGGATGTGTTCGAAATTGGGCCTTGGTGGTGAGTCACGGATGGTGTGAGTCATTCTATTCGGCAAATGACTGGTACTAGGGGGTCGTAGTCCTATATGCACGGCGTCATTGTGGATTGCCAGCTTCTGCGGACGTCAGCTTTCAGATGCCGACAAAGGGCTTGTCACTCAACATATAAACCACAACTTGAAACGAGTTTTCGTTTTTTTTACTTCATTTGTTCTAGTATTGGTTAGACTACTTCGCCTTTAGTTCCTCCAAGCTCTACCTATGACACCCCGCGTAAAGTCGGCCAATGCCATCCGACGGGCGATCAGGCCGAGACACATCTTCAATGGTAGGGTGGCTTGTACGAAAGTGAGCTAGCCACTAATTAACAGTGGTGTAACGAGACAACTAAGCTCAACGTGATGGTCAGTTTAGGTATAGTATAATCTGCCCTGCAGCCTTCAGAATAAAAGTGGTAAGTTAGGACCCATACATCACGGTTGGTAGATTTGAGTAGGGGTGGGGGGATGAAGCTTTGGATGTCGGCATGATGAAGAGGTAAGAAGGTAGGCTGCAAAGTAGGGATGTGCATAAACTATTCGTTTTAGTCCCTGTTTCATCAACCATACCAACTCTTGAGACCACAGACTGTGCTTGCTGCGGTGACTCTGGATCAGCTAATGCATGCACAACTCTCTTTCTACGTCTCTTGTTTATTCTATAGACGCTAAAACTCCTTATTTATACATATCCAGCCAATTTATTTCTATTATATTTAGTTTTGTATCCTCAATCCATGACTGATATATCTATGTGGGTAGTAAAAATTGCCAGCCTACTTACCACCGATAGTAACAGTGTCGCTGGACCTTGATTGGGACAGAGTTACCGTTCAGATAAGAGCTGGTCGCTGCGATGTGATAGGGACACCCGGAATAACGGGACCGGCGTATAGTTATCGCGTTAAGCTGGGCGAAGAGTCGAAATACTTAGATCCGTGGAGTTTTGGATTCGGGAATATGCCTTGTTTGGAGCATGGACCGTCACTTAGGCTTTACCGTCGGCAGGGTTCTCCGTGGCGGCATCCGCAGTGTCGGCCTGAGCAGATTTGAGGGCCTCCTGTACGGCAGACTTCGCAAACTGAGGGAGAACGAACGCGGCGCGGTGGATCTGGGCGTTGTAGTAGCGGCATAGGTCGGCCTCCTCCTCGACGCTCCACTGGCGAAGGGGCTCAGCGAGATCACGGTCCGCAGCCTTGCTGCAAATGATGAACCCGATCTGGCCTGACGGGTAGCTGGGGATTGTGGTATAAGCGTAGCCTACGCTAGGGTAGACACGCGCCGAAAAGCTCAGGACGTTCTTGATGAGCGGGAGGTGTAGCCACTGGCATTCTCCCTGGGTGCAGATCATGCCGTCCGGGCGCAGGGCCTTGTACATGAGCTCGTAGTATCCGGGCTGGTACAGGGACTCAGCGGGGCCGATTGGATCCGAAGAGTCGGTGATGATCACGTCGAAGGTATTGGCACGGTCAGCCAAGAAGGGGAACCCGTCTCCGATGTGGATGTTAACCTTGGGGTGCTCAAACCCGACAGCCATGCCCGGAAGGTACTTCTTGGACACGCGAATGACGGCCTACAGGAGAGGTTGCGAGGCGATGGGAGAGGAGGTTGGGATATTCCGCGATAGTGGGGGTGATATTAGAGAGACCCCCGAATATAAATTAGAGTAGAACGTCCCTGTTGTGAAGTAACAGGGGTTTCTCTCGGGCTAGCGCCGATCCGGGGTCACCAGGGGACACTTACCTCGTCAATTTCGCACAGGGTGACCTCCTCAACGCTGGAGTGCTTCACGACTTCACGCAGCACGCCACCATCACCGCCGCCGATGACCAGAACCTGTACGTCAGTTTAGGAATAGGGGAGGGGGAGGGTGCCAAAGGAGTTTCAAATATGGTAGTGCAGGGTACGTAGGTCAGTGTTGAGGGTATTTGTGGTGGGCCTCAGCATTAACTCGCAGCATTTAATAGCCGGGTGCAGGCATAGATATATTTTTACATTGGTGCAGTGTCGGCCACTCGGCTTACCTTCTTGGGCTCGGGGTGGCTGTTCATGGGCAGATGGGTGATCATTTCCTGGTACCTATTGGGTTGCGGGGCAGTCGCGAAGTGGGATAGAGCAGACAAGGCCCGCGCCAGGTTATGGTTAGCCGTGGCCAGCTAGGGGGTATTGGCCATGTGGGCAAGGGAGTTGAGTGCGGACAAATGGTCGCCGACCCCTCAGGAGACCCAATAGGATTGATTCAACCGGCTTCCCGTACATCGGGGCGTGGGAGGTCGGGCGGATCCCTCATTGGTCCCTCCTAGGCGGCTGGATTTTTAAGTTAGTCGCTTTCACTCCCCAGCCGCCGGCGGTATTCCTCCCCTCGATCGTAAAGAAATAATCTCCCCCCTTTCAATCCCAATCGAATAGTCCCAGTAAGGACTCTAGCAGTGTCAGGGGAGTAGGCTGGTTAACTTACGCAAACTCGTCGCGCTCGGTGGCCTGGACGACCCCGTCAAGGACCAACACGTTGCCATAGGACTTGGACTCGAAGACCAGCACATCCTGATACTTGGACTTTTCGTGATGGAGGATCTGCTGAACTTCCAGCGAGAAGGCTGTTGGTTGAAAGCGTACGTGAAGGCAGGGACATGGCACGGGCAAAGGAGGTAACCTAGGGCGTTCAGGTCAGCGGTATTTGTAGGGCGGATATAGCAATAACCAGGCAAACCGCCTATCCTAAGGAAGCGGCAGGCCGCACGGATCGGGAGCAGGAGCTACAGCTCCGGTCTCCGTAGCAACACCTAGATAGCCTGTGCCAGTCGCCAACCGGAGTGGACATTTGTGGGCACTTACCCTGGCCGGGCCACATGGTGGCTGTTTCACGGAACCACCCGTCAACAATGTTGGGGTGGCTGAGTTGGGCGTGGGAATCGTTGGCCATGGCTGATAGAGTCGATGGGGGCGGGTGGTGATCAGGGAGTTACGAACGACCTGGGGAGTTGAGCGATAAGGAAGGGAGTGAAGAAAAGTCTAGGGCTGGCTATTAAAAGTAGGCAAGGGGTTGCAAGGCTGAAGACGCTGGTTAAGACGGTCGCAGCAACTTTGGCGGGTTCTTATAAAGGCTACACCGTTATCTGCCGGCTTGCCGCGAGTCACCCCCCTCGTTAATGACGAAGGGGGGGGTTTATGATGTTGGCCCAGCCACATCAGCTCCCACGCGATTGGTGGGGCGGCAACCAGGGTAAACCGCAAAACCAGTAGGGTACTGCGCCGGACGCCCTCGAGGGTTGTTCCTCCAACCTGGCTGGTGGGCCGTCGTCCAACCTCTGCAGCAGCTGCAGCCACGCACTTTCCCGCGCCCAAGTATACATTTCCGCCAGCGGGTCTATTTTCATTAAGTGTTCCACTCCGGTATGGTCCCCTGGTTAGGTAGGCACTAGTACTCGATGGGTTGCCAGTAGCAGGTGGGACGCGGCTGGGCACCCAAGACCCTCATTGCTACAGGCTGCCTGTCTGGTGACCCAATGTGTGCTTCTGATACCAAGGGCCTTAACCTGGGCAGCGACAGTCCCTTGAAAGGGTGTGCGGGCAACAAGGTCCACGTAGGCCGCACGCCTGCTTCCTAATTAAAACCGAGGCGAGCTTACCTACAATACCGCCGCTCAAAACCTGCGGGGTGTAACGTAGACTTGATCTCGCGGCAAGGAGAACTATTGGTAAGCATATGTCAGTTTTCGCTTCCCGGTACACAGTATCAGCCCAGCTGTAGGTGTACTGAGGAAGCACCGGATTGGCCGGGGTACGTGTGCCTCATCGGCGGTCGCCGTGGGTAAGGGGCCTAGCTCTCTCCCCACACCCGCATGTCCTCGCTGGTGGGAAAGTGCGGCAAGGAGAGGTTCTCGGGCGTAATCAGTAAGTGACTGGCATATGTCACCGAACCACCGATGGTTGCCTGGTTGATGACGATTGGGAGGAGGCGTCAGGGCTCTTACAGCCCGAGGGCGATTGTGACACCTCCACTAGTCCGGGCTGGCTCTATGCACCTGTGCTCGTATTTATACCAGCAGTCTCAATCGCCCGTCCATAAGGTCCTTAACCGTCAGTATCCTTGGCTTCGTTGAATTTTGTTCTCTTTCCGTCTTCTGCAGCCAGCACCGCCAGCTATCTAGCTCCCTTCTGTACTTTGCCTGCAAGGTCATATTCCTATCAGTCACCTTATCCCGGAGTCAAGCGCCCAGCCCCTGCCCGCATTCCTTTCCGTCCCGACCAAACGCCCTGACCTCTGTTGGGTTCCCAATCTCGGCCATTCCTTTATCGATTACTTGTCCACCTTTGTCCGTGGCAGCCCGTCGATGCCTAACCTCCGGTTCTTCTCGTCTCCATCGCATTCTAAAGACTTATAACCGCCCGTCCCTCCCGGACGAACCACGCTTCTTCACAGAAAGTCCCGTGTCACCATGGCTGATGCCGCCACTCCCTCCCGTGCCGAGCGCCCCTACGACATTGTTGGTAAGTAGGCACCCCAGTTTGCCTGGGTGGAAAGCCCGGACAGTCATGCCACCGTAATGAATGAACCTCGGCTGTCAACGGGGATGGATTCGCATCCGCAGCCTCTCCCTCGCCGACTCTCTGCACGCCGACCTCTTCTAGTGGACAGCGGAGCAGGCCACCCGTAACCTAGCCGCTAACCACATTTCCTTGTGCGCCTCGTGATATGGCTGTCTACAAAAATGAACAACGTAGTCTGGGGGGCCACAGGCTTCACCGGCCAGTACGTTGCCGAGTATTTGCTGAGCGAGGGTCCCAAGGTGAGTTCAGCGGTAAACGTGTATCGATTTCAGGGGGGGGCAACTATTGCAGATGTACTGTATTCAGGTAGACGAGCCTATTACTTCGACGAAAGCATAGTCCAATCTCTTATCGTGACTACCAACGCCACACTGACACTGGCCCTCATAATACGCCCTTGCAACACCGTTACGTACAAAAACTTTCCGCCCTCTTTTCTCGCAGGATCTCCGCCTTGCCCTCGCTGGCCGCAACCAGGGCAAGCTCGAGGGTGTGCGTCAGGAACTCGCCGCGAACCACCCCCAGGCCGGCAAGGTAAATAAGAGAGCGGGGCATTCCAAGCCGTTCAGTGGCTGTAGGCCCTCTTTGGCCAACTTCTGCACCCGGTTCTCATTATTTGACGGGGATTCTGATGGACATTATATGGCTTTTAACCGTCGTTTCGCTCACCATCTCCCCGGCTACCCACTCCTAGTTGGCTATCATTACAGCCGACAGTGCCGACGACGACCGCCTGGCAGTCATGGTCCGCCAGACCCGCGTGGTAATTAGTACTGTGGGGCCCTATATCCAATACGGTGAGCCCCTCGTCAGGGCCTGTGCGACCTACAGTACCGACTACGTTGATATCACGGGCGAAATCACGTGGGTAAAGGCCATGGCGCGCAAGTACCACGCACAGGCCGTCCGTAACGGTGCTCTTATCGTGTCGTGCTGCGGCTTCGACTCCATCCCGTCAGACCTGGGCGTGTACATGGTAGTCGACTATCTCAAACAACGCTACGGCCGGGACGCCCAGCTGGTTAAGGGATCGATGGTCCGTCTCAAGGGTACCTTTAGTGGTGGTACCATCGCCACCGCGGTCGAGACCATCGCCAACGGTGCCAAGTTTCAGAAGGCCCAGCGTGCTGAGGAAGGTGAGTCCGAAATGATGTGGCGGAGGTAAGCCGTTTCAGCATTAATACAAGCGGCATTGCCCTTCAAAGAATAACTCTGGACCCGACTTCAAAGGGCTGGCGTACCCGTTATCAAGGGAGGCTGCTGGCATTTCTCACTCTGCTGACTAACCGACCTATATACTCGTCCGATCGAATATCCGCGCGGGGCCTCCATCGCATCTCCGTCTACCAGCCAAGGATTCCAACCCCACTACACGCCCCAAGCCAGACATTTCAAACGCAGATGCCGGTAGAGGCTCGAGTGGACTGCCCATCCGTTACGACGAGGACTTTGGCAAGTGGCAGGGTTTCTTCTTCATGGCTCCCACCAACACCGGCGTCGTACGCGAGAGCAACAAGGCGCTTGGCTATGGCCCCAAATTCCACTACGAGTAAGTATCCTGGTCTATTCGTATTGATCCAGGCCTGTAGCCAACGGTCGATGCACTAATCCAGGCCACCAGGGTACTAATCTGTTGCATGGGATCTGATGTCACATACTTTTGGCCTTGCTTTGGACTTCCCTCTCCCCTTTGTGCTATCGTCCTCAGGGAAACTTTGTCGTTCCCTAGCGCCTGGAAAGCCTTCCTGTCTACAGCCGGCCTGACCCTCTTCTACGCGATGATTGCTTTTTCGCCGACGCGCTGGCTGATGCTGAAATTCCTGCCCGCACCCGGCGAAGGCCCCAAGCCGGAGGTCATTAAACGCGGCTACTTCACCCACCATCTGATCGGTGAGGCCGCCGATCCCAGCTCCGTGCCGAACGCCGACAACACCAAGGCCTCGGCCCAGGTGGTGCGAGCCTATGCTGAGGTAGAAGGTACTAGCGACCCGGGATACGGTCAGACCATCCGCTACGTTTCTGAGGCCGCCCTGTGCTTGGCCCTACAGCGCGACCAGACCAATGTGCCGGGAGGCGTTCTCACCCCAGCCGCCGCTATGGGCGAGGCCCTGCTTAAGCGCTACCGCTCAAAGGGCATGCGGTTCGAAGTTGGCTCGGAGCCGTTCATCAAGTCCAAGATCTAGACAATTACCCGGGCCCGTCAGGGGCTACACTGGGCCCCTGTCGGCCCGCCACACACACCGGCGCCGGCTTCACCACGTATTGGAAGTCGCACTCCGCCCGGACTCGACTTAGTTAAGCCACCAGGTCCCAGACCTAGTATGCCCGCCCCCTTAGTTCACCTTGCCCTACTTGGTCATTAGTGTAAATTTACAACTACAAGTTACTGTTCCCTATAGTATACAGATAATAATCGAAGATAACCTCGGGTATTTTTAAGTAGACGCAAGATCAGGCGTTGACGGTGAGGGGTCAGGTGCCAACGGCCGGAATGGCAGGAGGTACCTGTTCTACACCCCTGTGTCCTAGCTCCAATCGCACTAGATGCCTGAACGGTAGAAGATCACGATGGGAGTCATAGTCCGGTGGATTTGGATCACTATAATCTATGGACAGGGGCCACTGTTCCTAAGGGGTTCACGAGGGCAGGTACACTCACCGGCATAGGGTGCCGGATAGGGCACGGGACAGCCTGACTATCGAAAAGTCCCTGTCCGCGGGTGCAGCGAAAAAGAAGAACTGTAAGGCGACCGCATTCCTGATGGAGCCCTGCAGTCATTGGTGCATTGGTACTCACTATAAATCGGAGGTGTGTAGTTGATGGAGTTAGGGCAGCAAACAATCCACCGGAGACCTCCGTTGAGCCGTGACCAGGAGCCGCCCCTGACTTGCCCCCTATTTTTGCCGCAACCACGAGGTGGCAAAGGCCTTGAACTCGACCGGCGGACCCTACCCTGGTGACCAACGGTATCAGGTACTTACACAGGCCAGGGGGGAGTGAATTCCCAAGCCCGCTCGCTTATAAGACGTGGGTGGCCCAGTTTTGGCGCTACAGATCCACCTGCATCCCACCCACTCGACCAATTTACCAAGGATTCACTGGCCAATGACTCGTATGCTTTCTTTGCTTTGCGTTGCTGGCCTGCTGGCGGCCGCCAGCACGTTGGCCCACCGCCAACCGTTACCCGTGCCTCGGGCGCACTCCAGCACCCATCGCCTCATCCAGACCCACCCAACCGACGCCGGCGCCTGGATGACCGAGGGCGAGGTGCTGGATCTCGTGCGTACGGGCACCAAGTTTATGGACGTTACCGAATCTTCACCCGTTGTCAGGACTTCTATCCCGCAGAAGGCCCAGACACCGCTAGCCAACGGCCAAGTCTCAGCCGCGCGGTACCCTCAGTCCCTCAACCAGCAAGGTATCGTCAAAGAGATCAACGAGCTAGTAACCGTGGACACCATCGAAGACTTCCTGGTCAATTTTACCGCATTCCCCAACCGCTACTGCAAATCTCCCAGCGGGGTTAATTCTTCCAACTGGCTGTACACGCAGGTTCGCCAGTTCACCATGAAGTACCGTGGCAACCTCAACATCCAGTTGCGTCAGGTCACCCACTCCAGTATCCCTCAGCGCAGCCTGGTGGCGCGCATTCAAGGCACGAGTTTCAACAATACCCTTAGCAACGAGACGATAGTTATTGGCGCCCACCAGGACTCCATCAGCCTGGTCGACCCCATGAATGGGGAGGCCCCCGGGGCAGACGATGATGGCAGCGGCACGGCTTCGGTATGGGCGGCCTATCAGGCCATCCTCAAGTCGCAATACCGGCCGCACCGGACCCTGGAATTCCACTGGTACGCCGGCGAGGAGATTGGCCTCGTCGGGTCGGCTGACGTGGTCCAGCAGTTCCTATGGCAACGGACCCCCGTGGTGGCCATGATGCAGCTCGACATGACCGGTTTCACGGACGGTACCAAAGATATTGGCCTCATCACCGATAACACGGATCCGGAACTCAACGTCTTCACCCGCCGCATCATTCAAGAGTATACTGACTACATCGCCACCGATTGTGTTTGCGGCTACGCCTGCTCCGATCATGCGTCCTGGTCCAAGGCCGGGTTCCCGGCCACCACGCCATTCGAAAGTAGCAAGATGAAGTCGAATACCAATATCCATAGCTTAAACGACACTCTGGCTACGATCAGCCTCGAGCGGGTGCTAGGGTTCGCCAAGATCGCGATCGGGTTCGCTGTGGAATTATCGCAGGTGGAATAGAGAGGGAGGAGGAGGAGGGAAGGTGGGGCTTGTAAACCCAGCCGTTGAAGTATAGTTTGGCGGTGCCAGCGGTACGTATAAGCGTGTCTAGTTGTCCCCAAAAACATGCGAAACCGGGCTCATAATAAATCCCTAAACAAAATACGTCTCTTAACTGGGAGTATTAAGACGAGTCACCACAAAGCCATCTACAAAGGCAGTCCATGAAGTTACGAGGGCAAGACCTGAGGGGTTTGGGACGAGAAGTAACACCAAAAGGTTAAAACGAATACTAAGCGGCCTTTGGAATATGACACCCAAGGTTACCAATACCAGGTAGTATAGCAAGCGATCCTCCGACCATATCATTATCAACGGCATCTTCCGACCGTTAGCTAGTAGTTCCAGTGAAGGCGCTCTACAATGTGACAGCGAAATAAGTATTGGGAATGCCACTCGCCTACGGGAGTATTAGGAACCCCGGGCGTCTCACATGGCTGCAAAACTCCACGTCTATGCCCAGAGCTGTACGCATAGTATTGGAAGCACAGGTAAAGAGAGGCTAGGGTCATCTGCTTAGTTGTTTTTTTGTCGAGGTTATTTCATCAATAGGACCGAACACCTAATCATATAGAATTAGCCAATGTAGCACAACAGGTAAATAAAATGAACCAGAGGTCGGCTGCTAGGGAGGTTTATCCCGAGCGACACAGGGTAGACTACCCGAAAATGGTGAAGTTAGACAAGGTGGCATCGCCGCATTGAGTATAGTACGTTTAGCATTGATACTGTTACCGACAGCCCCCCCTGCCCCACGGTTATCCAAATCCAGCTCTCTAACCCACTAAGATGGAGGTGCCTGTAGCACTTCCATTTACCTAAACATATAGGGTTGAGATGATGCCAGATGGCAACCCTGGTTCACGTCCAGTCAAAATGTCTCAGGGTGTATCGTAGGGAAAACCACCCTAGAGGAAAAAAAGGCGAACTAGCCAGATGCACTAAGGACTAAAGAGCGGAAATATTCATCAATGAAACGGAATGGATGGGCGTCTAAGAAATTGGCTGTGGGTAAATAAGCTATCGCTTACTACGTAGTGACTTGGGACGGTATTTTGTACTGGAGGAATGTCCTGCGTCCTTCAAAGCGGCTACCGCTTGGGTTAGGAGGAATCCCAAAGGATGGCAGGGCGAGGCGGGGCTGGCGCCAAGGCGAAGTAGGAAGGCAGCGGTCGTGTTTCCGCATCAGTGGAGGGGGGAAACTGAAGGAAGCTAAGCCCTATAGGACTGAAGTAGAGGCGTCTGTCGAAATAGTGGCATCTAACAGATAAGGAAGGTTTGGCGTCGCTATAAATAGGCAATATGTAGGTCGAATAGGAAAGCTAGGTAGACAAAAAGGGTGGAGATGCCACAACTGCTCGGATCAATAATTTAGGGCATGGCACCCTCCTCCTGACCTTTGAGCTCCCTCTCCGACTGCCACTTATACTCCGGCACTGTCCGGTATTTGTAACAACCAACTACACTTCTGTGCCTCTCTCGTCAA
>JANBPT010001294.1:0-11180 GCA_027575765.1 Tieghemiomyces parasiticus | reverse complement strand
CTGGACTAATGCGGTCCTTTCCATTTAAGGAGCGGTGGTTTATAATAAGAAACTGTTTATGCATACCTGACGTAGAGTTGCAGGTGGGTGTTAGAAAAGGGGTGGTGGGGACTCTAGCTCGGACTGTACGATAACGTGGGGGGTAGGCGAGATTATACTAGGTATTAACAAATGGGGATGATCGTTGGAACGGAACCCCCTGATTCCCCTTCATCACTGTGCTTTAATCTGTAACCCTCCCCACCCTTGATTTCGATCAGCCCTCCCCAAATTTTTACCGTTGTCTACCTACCAACCCTTCCCCCTGATTTCATAAATTTTCACATCCTGGCAAGTAACCGAATTCCCCGATGTGACTTGATGTCGTTTTTGCTGGGACCGATTCCTTGCGACCTGGTCTATCTAAGGCCACTGGCTGGTTGCGGCGCGTTTGATATCATGCGTGCCATTAATTCACAGGTGCGGTTAGGCAGCGGCGTTAGTATATTTACCGTGGCGACCAGGCCGTGAAAAGTTTACGGGCATGAAACGACGTACCTCCACTCCGAGGACCAACTTAGACTGCCTTATACTTGTTGTTGACGCTAGATGGATAAATTTCTATTTTTTAGTACATATGCTAGCCACCGTATGGACACCTAACCGACATCGCCCAATATAACATCATGGGTCATCTTCCCGCGGCGCTTTAATAGGCTCACTCTGTTGATATTTTTGGTTCAAGATGGGGCGTGTTTCCCATCCGATTCAGGACCCATGTATCGGAGGGACTCAGTTGACGTTTTGTACTTTTATGGACCATACGGCAAATCATGCAGCCTTTAGCTGGCTTATCACAAAGATTTACGAGATTGAATTTTTTTATGATGGGATGGATATAATGCCTTGAATAAGTAGAAGTAGCTCGAGTAGGAAAAGAAAAGGGGGGAGGGAAACACAACACGCTGACTGAACACGAGAAATAGAAAAGAAACCCGTTAAATCGAATGATCGCCCGGTCGCACGTACATAAGGTAGGAAATAGCATGGACATCACCGGCTCAATAATGGTAAGCGGGGGGAGGTTCACCCTTTACTGATCCTCATCAGAGTCCTCTTCGGAATCGTCATCGGAGCTCTCGTCGGTGCTTACTTCCATACCTTCGGCATGATTTTCAGGAGCCATATCCGAGTCCTCGTCGGAGTCTTCCTCAGATTCCTCATCGGAGTCTTCCTCGGATTCCTCATCGGGGTCTTCGTCGGATTCCTCGTCGCTGTCGTTGGCAACCGACCGCTGAGCTTTACCTGTGGCGCCCAGGTTGTCCAAGTCGTCCACCACAGCCTCTTCATCATCCGACTCGACACCATCAATCGACGAGGCATACTCATCGCTATCGTCATCGTGGGCATGCTCATCGTCACTGCTATCCTCACTTAGGTAGCCAGCCCAAGCACGCACGGGAATGGCGTCCTCATCGACGGCAATCATTTCGTCGCGAACCAGGGTGGGTTCGACTTCACCAGCCAACCGCTGCAACTTGATCTGCCGGGAAACCAGTTCGAGACGGCTGTGGAGGTCGACGACGGCCGGGATCAAACGACAGCGGGTATCAAGGGCCTGGTAGAGGGCGCGGAGGTGCTGGTCCATGCCCGGCAGGGAAACCAGGTAGGCCGTGTGGAGGGCCAGGAGGTTCTCCACCCATAGGAAGAGGGTGCGGAGGGTCACCTTGTCCTCGCTCACCCTCGGCTTAGCGGCCGACGCGGCGGTAGAAGGGACGGATGGAATTCGGCCCACCAGTTCGTGGACGAGCGGAATCACGTACTGCGGCGGCAAGAGAGCAACCGTCTGGCTGACGTACCGGGACGAACTAAGGACCCGATTGATGATACTGTAATCGCTGGTACGGAGCCCTTGTGCTAGAAGGGAGCTCAGGCTGCCTGCGGCTGCACCCAGGTCGGTGGAACCCGCGGCCGAGGTAATGGCGGAACCGCTGGCCAGTGTAGCATCGGTGGGCGTGGTGGACTCGCCGGATTTCTTCATTATGTCGCGTAGCCGCTCCTCGATAGTACGGTCGTCCTTCTTTGCGCGCGCGGCCGCTGCGACCTTCTCGTTACCATATTCCTCGCCTACCAGGTAGTCGCCGCCAATTCCGATGGAGGCCCCAGAGTCGACTAGGAGGTTTTGAGTCTGTCGCTGGCTGGCAAATTTCCTCTGCATGCTAAAATCGGAATTGCCACTACGGGCGATCTCAACTTTGACCGAAGTGGTACACTGGTGGGTGATGGCCGTGAGCCACTGATTCTGGGGGTTAACGATGGCGAAATCGCTGAAGAAAGGGCGGAGGTGCAGCCCCGTGGCGACGTAGATCGATAGAACTTTCGACTTGGCGTGGAGCCGGGCGTCGAGGATGGGGACCCTCGTGATGTTGGCGGCGATGTCCCTTGTGGTCGTTTCAAGTTTAACTGTCAGATCGGGCTTATGGGCCAGAAACTTGGACTTGGCGCCCGTGGGTTTCGCGCCGTTGCTCTTGGCGGTGGTGGTAGCGACAGCCTCACTGTCGTCCTTGATCTGCTTGACGACATCGCGCCAGGCGTACAGGGCCCGCTGAGCTGTACCCGCAAGAACGTGACCAGCCTTATGGCACACATCGAGGTGGGTGATAGGGTGGGACAAGGCCAAGGTGGCGGCGGGAGCATCGCGAGCCCGGTCCTGCTTATCGCCCGCGACGTGCCACACGTTGACGAACCGGTCACCAGTGGTCACCACGAACAGGTACTCAGCGTCAATGCTGAAGATCAGCCGGTGGACCGGTTTGGGGCAGCGCGGCAAGCTCACCTGGACTTTAAGATCGGTGGTGTCCAGGATCTTGATTGAAGACCCGCCCACCGCGATCCGGCCGGCCCAGTTCACAATGGCCAGTCGGTTCGGATTGGCCACATCGACCTCGGCCCGCTTGACTTCCTTGCCAGTCACCAGGTCCCACTTGACCAGCCGGCCATCAGCCCCCAGAGAGTAACCGAACTGGCCCGCGGCCTCAAACTGGAAATCGCGCACCGCACCCTTGTGCACATGGTTACCGCCGAGTGACCGAACAACGGTTTGGGTGGTGGGCGAGTAGAGTAGCACCGTACCATTATCGCAACACAGCGCAGCCACTGTGTTCTTGTTGTCCGACAGCACCTTGGTCTGGGTCTGGGTCGAGGCAGCAGCTTCGATAATACCCCAGGCTATCCGGGTCAGCTTCGTCTCGGCCGTGGAAAACTGGGCCAGGATGTCACCGCCGGGCAGATTCATACAGGTGAAATGGCTGATTTTACCTGCTTGGCTAAGGGTGCCGAACCGGCTACCGTCCAGGTCTAGGACTGCCTCAGGAACAGTGTCCTTAGGCCTTTCGACATCAGGGGTTTTATGGTCCTCATCGGCCGCCATGGGCCGCTTGGGCGTTTTTACCACCATTTCGAAATGCGCGAGGAGGCCGTAGGCGGAAGGGAGGCGGGGGTTGAAGGGAGGGGGTAAAAGGGGTGGAGGGAAAGGTCGATAGAAAAGTGGCCGAGAGGTACGACGCTGACCGTTGGGAGGGGTTAAGCTGCTAACTGGGTAGTTCGAGGAAAGAGCGGGCTCGGGGCGTGACGTGCGTTGGCGGCTTGGACGGGTTCACAACTAAACTACGATTCGGGCTTGCGAAGTGTGTGGGATTCCGCCGAGCTTTAGAACAAAATAGACCGAGGAACCTTGGAGAATGTGTGGGCAAGGCGAAATGTGGCGATCGGGGAGGCACTAGCACCGAATCGAAGGTAGCGGCCCAGCACCGGCAAGGCCCCCTCCCCGCAGAATAACCACAGCCGCAAGTTTCATTGCCGCCGTTGTTTTTTTCACGCTTCTTTTTTCTTATTCTCGGCCTTCGATCCGCCCTTGTCAGTCTAATCTTTTTCCTTTTTTTTGCGTTGTCAACCTTTACCATTACTCCTTATGCACTCAAAACTTTTTTGTGAACAGTGTCTCTATTACCAATCACAAGTCTCCCACCAGATTGAGCCACATTACTCGGACCACGATATAGTCACGTGATATAGTATCCCTACCTATTAGAAATTGCCTGCGAGTTCCATCAACTTGGAAAAGTGCCCCGTCTAGGCGTAACAGCAGTGCTAAGGGGTGCTCTTGTGAGCTTGATTACCTTGAGCAGGGGGTGAAATCACCGCCCATAAAAAGCCGCCGGCTTGGTTGCAACGATATTACCTGGCGATCGGTTAAAAGCATCGCACTGCAACGCACTAGTAACGTAATGCATGATAGCTACCTAAAAGGCTGCTGGCGGCTGTCATTTGTACCAGGCGGCCACGCCGAGATGTCAGGTTACAATGTTTCCGGAGGTTAACGGTACATCGGCGACGGGAGGGAGTACTCTATGGTGCTGACGCAAGAGTTAGACGTAAGTAGGCTTGGACGGTCGTAAGTTAGCACCGTTCACCGCGCGGTTTAATCAATCACCTCTCCCTCAGCTCACTGTTCCCTCTGAACAAAACCTCTGGTGGAGGAATCTCGCACATCAACCTGCCAGCTCACCCTCTTCCCTCCTACCAACCCCTAAATATCCGGACTGAGTCGAGACTGTATGGCAAGGAGGCCTTCATGCTCGCCGATTAGGTGTCACGTATGATTTCCTTTACATCTGAACGGGGTGATCTCATGCCTTACGCGCTATTTACACCCTGGCGTACGGCATGGTGCTGCAAGCCTCTCACTCTTGCGGCACAGGGGAAGAATGGTGAAGTACCAAGGCTGCAAAATATGGCCAGGTCGGGCTCCCAAACGGCTCGGCAATCGTGGGCCGTCAGACGTTTAAAGGGCAATGGAATGCACCCACCCGTCCTCTCAGTCGAATAACATGAATACTTCCGCTCTCGTGGCCATATGCCCTGCCTCTTTGCTTACACCGTTCTTGCCGCGACTGCAATCCACTACGCATATTAACGCCGACCTCTTGTAATCTTATTGTGGCTATATCTGACTGTATGGTTCGATGGCTTCGACCACCTTGTGAGCTCCGTAAATCCTCGTTGCAACCATAGCGCTCAGCAAATACCAAATCTCTGCGCTTGAACTCCACGGCTGCTACCCTTTGCGTGTACAGCAAGTCACGGTTACACCTCATAAGCTCGTCACCCTTACCCTTGACCCCCACACCCCTCGGAACACAATGACCCTTGATGGTGGCGACGACTACGACGAAAAAGCCTCCCACCGGGACTCGACTAGTACGTTGGGTAAGTCCCCGACGATACTGGCCGAACCCCTAATGGCGAGTGGACGCCGTAATGTGCGAGCGCTCGCTCTGAACGAGCAGTGTTTTAATACCTCCACCCGGCTTTCCATACCGGTGCGGACCCCAAGTTTCCACCAGGCCAGTCAGGGCTGCCAGTTACCCCCGGCTTATCACCCATCGACAATGCATCCGCCCCCGGTTTCCTATGCCAACGCCGAGCTCGACCCTGAAATCGAAGTCGCCATCTGCCCTTGGACCCAGGCGTCACAAGTCATTATGGCCCCGCCTGATCCCCGGGATCGTGGCGGGGACCACCCTCCCCGTCACTGCCGCCGGCCTGCCGATCCGGCCAACGCCACCACGACCCCGATGCTGGTCTCAGGGGCCTCGATTACCCGCGCGGGTTGGTATGAAAAAGGAAGCCGTGAACCCCCCGGTAGGACTGAACTGGTTAACCTCTTCGGGAACTCTCGCGAGGGATACACAACGGCCGGTCCCACCGTTCGAAGTCGCGCCGGCAAGGCGTCCGGCGGTTGGACGACAACGTCGGGTCTTCTCCCTCCCCGTCCGCCGGTGCGAGCTAGCATCATGGACGACACCAATTACTGTTCGTCCGCCGTGGTCGACCTCCGACCCCACTCCTGGTTTTGGAACCGTCACCCGGCGTTCTGGTTAGGTCTGGTGGCGGTAATTTTGGCCGCGTCGGCGACTATAATTACTGCGGCATGGGAGTCCAGCGAGTATGTGTGTGCTCGTGGGCCTGGTCGACAGGTTCCGCTGTGTCAGATTATCATTAACGCTCAGTGTCACTCGACCTTGGCGTGCCAACATGGCGGCTCGTCGCATCTGACTTATGGCGGTGACTGCGCCTGTACCTGCCCCCTCGGGTATACGGGTAGCACATGTGGCGTGGATGCATCAGCCACGTGACGTCTAGTGACCCCGCATTTCCAGCCGTTGGCACTACCTTCAGTTGTTATAGACCCGGTACTGCGGCAGGTACTCGCCCCCCCCACACACTCGCGCCCATTTCTCTGATATGGCTTTAATAGACTCTAATCGATTTTCAGTAAACTCTGGTGATTTAATGTGACAAGGAAGGTTTGGTTGAAACAGGAATTCCTGGCATGAGGTCCCATCGTAAGCGAGGGTGAGAAGGCCAAACTTTATAGGTGTACGGCCTGGTACCGCAGCTCGGGCGACTCGATATCGCCCTTGCTCCGGATCAGGCTCAACTCACAGTGCCGCACCAGTTCAGCGGGCCGCCGGGATCGTGGGAGGTCCGGTTGGAACTCCACTCCGGCCGCACGCTGGGCGTCCAAGGTACGCCGCATCACAGCTGCCATGGTAGACAGTGCCGTCGCGCACGCCAGCGCCAGGCGTTCTGACTCGTCGGGTGTTGCGACCCGAGCCTCGTGTCCCGTGAAGTGGGCCAGAAGCAGTGCACAAAACAAGTCACCGGTGCCCGTAAAGTACCCGTCCAGCTTGGGAAAATCGATACGAAATAACGTGTCCTTAGTCGATCCTTCCTTCTCGGTCACGATCCGCTGACTACCAAACAGATGCAGCTGACGACCGCCTTGGTCGGCAGTAGCGGCTGATCGGTCTTCGAGCTCACAACTGGTCACCACAACGTTAGGAACGCCAAGGTCATGCAAGTGGGCCACGGCTCGCCGCAGGTCGGCCTCGGTGCGGACGGTGGTATCGGTGAGCCGCTCGAGTTCAAACTGGTTCGGGGTGACGAGGTGGGCGAGCGGCAGCAACGTCCGCTTATACAGACCAATCATGCTCTCGGGGACGTAGAGGTGGCCATCATCGCCAAGTACAGGGTCCAGCACATAGCACATGTGCGGGTGCCGGGCGCGTAATTGGTCCACGATGGACCGAACTACGGTGATGGATTCCGGGTTGCCCATATACCCGGTCAGCAAGTGAGTGTAATTGTCGAGGCCGTTGAGTCGAAGGCCTTCAAAGAGGTCGAGGACCGAGGCTGGATCGGTGCGTTGACCCTTCCAGACGTTAAACCCCGTGTGGTTGGAGAATTGGACCGTGTTGATGGCGTCCACATCGAAACCGAGTAGCTGTAGTGGGAAAGTCGCCGCTTTGTTGCCCACGTAGCCCGAGACGACGTGCGACTGAATGGAGAGGACGCGCGGCATGGTGAGCTGACGGTAGAGCAATGATGCAGAGGGAGGGGGGAGGAGGTGTAGGCGCTACCAGTCAAGGCTACTCGAGGACGGGTCGTAGAGCTCGGCGTCGGAAATGAGAAAATGTGTACGATGCACTTGAGAAAGCAGGGAATGCGGTATACGTGGCAGAGCAGTGGTACAACTGGGGCTAGTCGTAGTAGCCCAGGATTGTTCAGCACACCCTATCAGAGACATAGCCCCCCCCTCTTGCCGCGGTACCTCGGCTGTTTTACCCTGGTAGTTGGAAAGCCCGGACTGGTTCCGCCCGAGGATATGGGCACACCGGGCAGCATTCTGGGTGGACACAAGACGGTACCTCTCTAATGCAGAGGCTGATAGCACGCGTTTTGGCGTCCTCTGATTCCGAAGGCGACTGAACTGTTGCTACTCTGGTCTGACTGGCATTCCAAATGCAGGGGGAAGTGACAGTTTTGGTGCCGTCCCTAATACCTGACTACACAGCGTAGCGTCGGACTTGCACGGGGAACAACGCATCTCCAATTTCAAGAACCATGGCAGCAGCGAGCCTTGTTGAGATCCCAGCGTGGGGATGGGGTTTGGTCATCAGGGTCAGTTAGGGACTGGCAAGGTTTGTCAATGAGACATGTGAGGCCAAGGGGCTACGCTGATCCACGCATTTCTATCAGCCATTTTGACCATCATCGTCATGGCTGGATTACTTCCACAAATTGAACCACCCTATTTCGTACTAGATGTGTATCTAAAAACCGAGCCGCGTGTACATGGCTTCCTAAAGGGGTAACGAGGGTTATAACGACCGTGACGGTCCGCTCACACTGTCTATTGGATTGAGCTAGTCATGACGCCATGTAGCAGTCATTGTGCTGTAAGAAGTATGAACAGGCATAATTTCCGGGCACTAGCCAATCTGGGCCACCATACAGCATACTTGATCGTCCCATCGCGCTTCGCTCATCTGCCGGCATGATAGAATATGATAAATCGGGTTCTTAACTGAAGGGTCTCTGTCCGTCCTGCTGTCCTCCCCATAGAGGCCAACCCGTCGCAGGGAATGGCTATGGACGGAAGAACGCCAAAGGACTCGTCATTGCCTGCGGAATACCTCTGGATCGTTTCTACCCAACCCCACTCCTACGTGTCAAGGGTTGCCGCTCAACATATCCTGCTAGCCAAATGGTGAACGATGGAACATTGTGAGGCTGCTTCGTGCTACACGAATTGGTGAGAAGGTTCGCCGCTTTGGTCATCTGCCAATGCAAACGAAACTCGCGTTAGTTTATGCTGAGTCAAGATAGCGGGGAGGAGGGCCAGGGCGACGGTGCGAAGTTCAGCGAAAGCAATCAAGCGCTCCCCCAACAGGCTTGCACACACCGCTTGACCACCTATCTGTTCGAATCCGTCGCTATGAACCACGGCCACCTAACCCACGAAATGGCTCAGGACTCCTTCGGTCTTGTCGGTGGCGCAGCCCCTAATCACTGCTACATACCCTTATAGTGTAAGCGGCAGATGCACCGGGACTGGCAGTTAACCGTATCATACTGGTAAACAAAGGTGGTTCATCTGCTGTTTGTCCGTCGGCTGCGGCCGTCGAGCCGTTCCGCAGTCGAGGAGGTGCGGGTGGGTCATTAGGACTAAGGGCCCTGCTCCTTTGCACTGGTGCGCCCAAGGGGCCTCCCTCTGCACGGGTGCCTGTGGGATGGGACGAAGGAAGTCGCTGCTCGATGTACTGTAGGGATTCGCAGTTCCCAGCTCTCGGCTGTCGTGGTATTGTACCGCGTTCCTTTTATACCTCTGGGCAGGCTATGCGGCTATACTTTCTTGAGGTAATGGCTTGGCGAACATAATATCAACACATTGGATTACCTCAGCGGGTCTGGCCGAGAGACAGTCCATCTCTTCGAGCGGGACCCTGGAAAGCGACAGCTGGCAGGGCACACGGCCCAGACTGGGGATCCTCAAAGATGAACCAACCAACGTCCGGAGAGCAGGACTGCGGCTCGCTACAAGTCAGTCGGAAAACTGGTTCAAGGTTCCCACCAACCACTGGGTCTGTGAGACGGCGCGATCAACCCAGCGCCGTCATCTGCAGAGACGAACGGGGTGAAATTTTTTCCCAAGGTGTGGAATAGTGGGGCAGTGTTTCGGTCATCCGATTGGATGTTATGGTCAACTGGAGAAGGCAGGGGGTTGCTCAACTCGGCCATTCTGAGCCGAAGGGTCTGTACACACCCACACTCCCCGCGCCACCCACCATCAGGGTGCATCTGGTCTCAAGGCTTAGGTATTCGCATTCTGTCTTCGTCGCCCCCCAAATATGCCGAGGGTAGTAGGCTATAGAAAAAAAGGGCGTGGACCATACATTGGCGGGCCAGCGGTGGTGGGTCGACAGGCCAAGGCGGGCCACAATAGCCCCTTCCCCCGTCACAAAGGAACGCTGCGAGAGGGACTCGGGTGGACAATCGGCGGGCCCCAGAGCATGCTGGCGCAGTCTCCGGATGAATCGGCGGCGGTGGGGTGTCAGGCCTCTCGTTCTTTCTGCGCTGCTAACCTCCCAGAGGCTTGGCGGGTCGTATATAGAGGACCAGCACGACCCGCCTTCGTCTCGCCGCCTATCCTGCCTTCCATCCTACCGCTTTACAACACGCTCACTCCTACGCCCCATTGCAAATCCACCCGCCTCTGCAACCCCGTTCTCCCATTGTAACCATTCGGTTTTCCTATGAGGACCCTATGACCTAATCGTCTCGGTCATAATTATCCACCGGCCTCTCGCACACCCTTATCCAAAGAACTGACTCGCAGCCGTCCATTACACAGTCACTTTATTTGCATGCTACATTATTAAACTTGCCACCGCCACCTCTCGCCGCCACCCCCCTCCTGATCTTATTATATCTACCGCTCTGCGTTGGCCCTTCCAAGCCCCAACTACCATCCTATCCTTTGCCCTCTCTTGCAGCCTAAACCCGCCAACACTTGTATCTTACACGTCCGTTTCCCCTCACTTCTCTGTTCCTCCCAACACCCCTTCACACTATCTCAAGGCACTTTACGCTTCCGCCTCATCCCTAGCCACCCCCTCATTCCGGCACCTCCCTAGCTCCCACCTCCCACGGTTCCCTCTCTCGGTCTACCCTACTAGACCTAGCTCCCAACTTCCCTGCACCCCGCTAGTTTGCCGAGTATATCCGTCTGCAACATTCAAAGCAGGTCTGAATCCCACTTAGCCAAAAAGTCCCGACAACCACTTCTCCAACCGGTGCCGTGCTTAAACTTGCCTGGGTTTCACCGTACGACCCGTCTATTCGCTTCCAACTACCTCCAAAATCTAGCCTCGCATATCGACCCCACCACCCGCCATGACCCAGTTCTCGGCACCACAGCCCAGCGGCTCCACTGGGCCCGGCACCCAGCAACCCCGGGCCGTCCCCTTGATGGGTGAGACGGGCCACCGGCGGGCCCGCAGCACCGAAACGGACGACGCTGATGCGGCCGGCAACGCCCCGCCGTTGGTTTCCGGACTCACTCACCAGCTCACTGTAGACAATGGCAAAGCTGGTACCCGTGGCCGAGCAAACTCGCTGTCGGCGGCCGCGCCGAGTTCACTGGCCCGCTTTGAGAGTGGGGATTTAACCACAGACCGCGGTGGTTACGGTCACACTGTCCCCCTGGCTGGCCCACCGCCAGTGGGCGTGCGTACCCGCCGTTCCAAGAGTATCTCCGAGACCATTATGACGCGTCGTGCCAGCCTCTCCAACGA
>JANBPT010001293.1:0-11184 GCA_027575765.1 Tieghemiomyces parasiticus | reverse complement strand
TGTTGGTAAACGTCTATAGATTTTATTTAAGGTTTTCTCCGTCAATAGTTAACCTATCGAACTTTGCGTTACAGATTAGGACAGCCCGGGTCCAACTGTATATTCCTGAATTCTCCACTTTGTCTCGGAGGTTCTTTTGAGTGCGGGACCAACTTCCAGATATTGGTCCGCTTTACAGATCTGTGAAGCAGAGCACGGGTTATCCCTTTGAGGAGCTGGAATAGGCCGCGCCTATACAACCATTGAAAGTAACAAAAGAAAAGAGATTGGGCGACCTCTGGGAGAGGCCCGGAAGAGACAGGGGACCAGCCAGGTCCTCCACCAATTAGCGTTAATCATTTATCATAGTCATAGTATATAAGCCGGGCCCAAGTATGCAACTCAGGGCCTGGCAGCTTTTTTGTATATTCCTGTCCCATAGTGCCACCCATTGGCGCTATCCCATTAGTAAAGTCTCCTAGTAATATTCGCTTAAGCTTGCTTATTACTGTTTGTTATAGATTTTATTAAGCCGTTAGCTCTGTCAATAGTTTGTCATTTTTTCTTTGAGTTGCAGATTTGGATACCTCCGCTCCGACTACTTATCCCTAAACTCTCCATACCATCCCAGAGGTTCTTTTGAAAGCGGGGCCAATTATTTGATCTCGGTCCACTCTACAATGAATTTTCGAGTGAATCAATATTAAATGTTGAGTAACAACCACATAACACACTCTGATTGATTGATTTATCTCACTTGTCATTCTACTTCTTCTACCTGCTTTTATGCCTAGGCTAGCAGCAAGAGTGGTAGTTTTTTGAGGGATAGACTGAGCCATAGATGCTACCTTCAACCCCTGTATGTCTCGAATGTTTCAATGAGACCGCTCCAGCAACATATAATGGGGGAATTTTCAAGGCATGTTAGGGGGTTTTGTGTGAGACCTCCAAAAGTCAAGGTGACACGTGGAGATGTTAATACCAAAGTACTTGCAGAAAATTCGCAGATAAACACTAGATAAACCAGTTCCAAGCACCCAGCATAGGAATGTGGTCGGAATAATCGCCGTTTCACTATATCATTGGAAACAGCAACATATCACTAAGATTCGCAGTATAATAACGACCAGCCAAGTTAATTGAAGCTCCGCCTTGCATTCCTTTAATGATGACACAATTCGCCGTTGATATCAGGAATTTATTGGTTCCCCGCCTTTTTTTATGCCGTGCTCTCTTGATGCTTTTCCTTACATCACTTCACATGCTTTCCACTGCTGAACTTCATACGACAATTGTGGCTAGGTAGAATATATGCTACTTATTCACCGGCAGCCTTAATAAAGCGGCTAACTGGTGTATTAACTTTACTTTATTATGTCGTATTCTCATCCCGTAGCATTATGCTATGACGAGGTGTGTAGCCCAAGAGGGGGAGTAACTAAAGGAATAACCAATGTAGGGTCACTGACACGTGGGTCGAATTTGAATAAAAGCAACGGTATTTATTTATACACTTAACCAATCTACAACTATGGGCGATTCGTCGTCTTTACATAGATGTGCTCCGGGTGATGACGCTTAACCGTTCGGTATAGCTTGATGCGCCTGGTTCGGGTGACGTTCTCCATGAGAAGGCAGATCCACAGTCGAGTCGAGTTCACTTCCGACGTCGGAAGACCGCCGCCTTCTTATTTTACCAAAGGTTGAGACTAATCCGTGATGGAGGTTTGAGGATCCTATCAGGAAGGCGGATTCATAGAGAGGGATGGCTTCCTTGGTCAAGGGGTTTCCTGAGGTGCGCCTTGGTTACAATAATACAACACTAGGGTCTGGCAGTTTTCCCCCTAACGCTGACCTCACTCAACTCCATTTATATTGTTCACTTATGCATTACTAATAAAATGTACTTGGCTTTTCAAATATCAATTAACACATAGTGTGTATATAAGCATTGATTAATTGTTATCCATGAATGGTTAATGTTTATTGTGACACCCGTAAACAAGACCGCATAAGAGATACGCTAGTATACAGCCTCTCCAAGCCACCTTTCGCCTGAGGTTACTAAGCCTTCCATGCAGCCGGCGGGGATATACATTCGTCCATGAGCCTTGTCACATAGCACCCTATAGCAATTCGGGGCTCCGCCCTCCTCCATGATTCTCTCTCCGTCCGTTGACCTACTTCACGTACCGTCTAGCTTTTGCTGTATTCCCGCGCGCTCTATCTCTCCCGCTACGTCTATCACATTTCTTACGCCTCCGCTTTACTAACTTTGTTACTGCCCTTTCGTACACGCCTTACTTACCGTTTATTTCTTATCATGACACTCCTAGTAAAGCCCGTTACGGTCCCGACGCCTACTAATCCCCTTTAGTAGCATCACCTAAGACGGCCACTTGCGGGCGATAGAATGAGTCTTGCGTACCGGGAATCTGAGCCGACGGGGACTATATAAAAGCCGGTAAGCTTATTGCCACTCAAAGGAATAATACGCCGCCACTTCTCTCTTTGCTTACCACTACCGCTACCGCTGTCACCCATTTCTCTTCACCATGCCTAATTTTATCACTTTCGCTATACGCACCTTCACTCCCACCGCACTCACTGTCACCCCCATTGGCATCTCCAACCCCGCCGCCATGTTTGTCATTAGGTCCATCGTAGATATGTCTCCCATGTCCAGAGGGTTTAGTTCACCCATTGAGCGGGACATCGCATAGTTTCCGGAGAAAGGTCGTAATCAAGTGTAAGGCCAACGCTATTATTACGTCTCCCACATCTTTTCGAGCACACACAGTCGCTTGGAGCAGTCAGAATACATATATAATTGGTCCCTTAATGATTCAGTGTCGATACACCTTGCACCAATACCATATTTTTTATCCCCTGCTCATTGGCAAACCTCAAGAGCTACCCTATCTTCCCCTCAACAGCTTCCTCTCGCGGAAGTAGGCTGCCATTTGCCACCAGTACTTGCCACATAGAAACTTTTGTGTTTCACTGTGAAGTCAGGCCCTTTCGACTGCGATCATAATGACCTTCCGGAGCGTGGTAGTTATATACAAGGGAAGGGGGGTCAGCGACAAACTATATACAAATGTGTACGCTAGCAGTCATGATAATATTGTATTAAGACTGGCGGTGGGAGTCTGATATATGAAGAAGAGTCTTAGGATTGCCCAAAGTCCTCGTCGGAGCCGAGTAAAGGGGATAGGAAATGACCGTCCAAATATTGCAATCATTGTTAGCTGGTTCTGGCTGGAGCTTTTGTGATGGCGCTGTAAGTGGAGCTGATGGCGCAGCCTTTGGTCGCTGGTTTGGGTGACCACAAAGATATATTATTCAATTTCACACACTGCCAATCGATAACGCATCACATTATACGAAAGCCATTTATAATTCACTACTGAATATTGGTAGAGTCTACGATACATTGTGACGGCATGTCGGGGACTCCTTTCTACTGGCGGAGCTGCGCAGTCTGATTTGAATATCGGATCGAGTACAGCTGCCAATCCGGCAGGGATAGGGACTGGTACCACGGTGGCCTAGAGAACACTCGTTGGCAAAATCGGGCTTTACACGGACCCGCTAGTCCAGTGCCTCTGCATCAGTTTCCCCTCCACCTTTCAGATCAACGTTATAGTAATAGTCACATACATTTTTTTTCTTGTAATGCAAAACAGACCATGGAAGCGCCATATCTTCAGTTTGACCAGTACATTTAGCTTACGAACTTAGGGGTGACTTTCCTGATGTAGATTGGGATAGTAGTCTCTCCTTTTACATGGCCAGCTTCCAGGTTCACCAGTAGCGATAAGGTTTGCTTATTTTCAATGCAACCATATCAGACTCCTCTTCAGCTGACCACAAAGACCTCGAGCACCCTATCCTTGGCCAGGCAATGCTACCAAAGCCTTTACTGTCGAACGAGCCACTCTCCATCACCACCAACACCCACTTGTCCATTGGGGGGATACGTTCATGCTCATTCATCACCGTGGCAGGCTATTAAGACCGAATTAATCTTTCTAATTGTATGGTAGCCGTGTATGGTCCCACTCCCACCAATCCGGTCGCGAACGCCACTCTTTCTCCCCATCCTCCAGGGCTTAAAGGCCGCGGTGAAACGGGCTGTGTGACTTGTCTTCTCTGGCCTGCCCTTCCCACGTTACATTGTACCCGAAAAAAAATTATAATCAAAATAACTGCAGCCGGGTCATTCTCTACTCCACGTCTCAGAGGGGGCGTGCGGGGAAAGATCGGCAAGGCGCTGACCCTAAGGAGACATGTCTCACACCGTAGACCTGGAGGTGTGAGTATGGGTGGATTTTTTTAAAAACTTTGCAGGTCACGAGCAGCGAGGTATTAACGGTCCTATTCGCTCTCCAACCCAAATATAAAAATATCGAACCAACTTTACGCTCGTCTGCCTTCTGCTATAAAGCCGACAGAGAGCCCGACGAAACCGCCAGCGATGCTTCTCTTTTCACCACACCAAGTAAAACAGCCTTCCCTGCTTCGCCGCTCTCCGCTTGCGTCCTTGTAATCAGGCTACCCGACCCCCCTCACTGGCCTTAGGTCCCCCCCTACTTCCTACCGTCCGCACTGCACATCGACCGGGCCCAGACCACATTCGAAATCCCCTCTACTATGCAATAAGATTCGGTCCAACTTGCCCTCATTTGCACCTTCGTTTCCACTAGTGGCCTTTTCTAGGCCGCCACCCGTTCAACGCCATGACGCTGCCATTCGCTCCCCACGGGGAGGACACACGCCGCCCTAACGAGCGGCGTCCTTCGAATACTCACGAAAACCAAGTGGTCAAGATGCTCCGTACCGCTGATGTCGAGGACATGCTCATGCCAGGTAAGCATTCGTGAACGCAATCATGGCACCTTCCTCCCTGTGCCTGCCTTGGGGAGCCCCGGTCGCCCCACTGTCAGCTAGGAGAGGGGCTTAACATGCCGGCTGCGGCTAGAGCAGGGTAACTCGAGCCTGGGTGGGTTGGGTGGAAGAGAAGTGTTGCGATGAAACAGTCACACCTCGGCTGTTCGGCTGCCAATCCGTTCGCCCTCCCCCTGCGCTGACGCATGTGCGTCGAATCAGCCCCGTGCTTTCCTATAGTTCTCAGCCGCCATGCCCCTGCAGCCAAATATTCGGACCTGACCTGCGTGCTGGCTAGCCATCTGCAGTGGGGTGGGGGTGGGAGACTACTGTACTCTATCTGCCGCTTCGGTACCACCACTAATACCGTCACTAATACCACCTTGCCACCTACAGACGTCTCCCGCGTCCTCATAATCTACACGGGCGGCACAATCGGAATGAAGAACACTGAGCACGGCTACATGCCCGAACCCAACTACTTCAGTTCCCGCCTGTCCACTCTAGGTCGGTTCCACGATTCCACCGCCAGCTTATCCCCGTATGCCCTTTCCCGCACGTCATCGACGGGGTCCATGCTTGACCTTCTGCCGCCGAATACTGCGACGGCGACCAAACTGGCCAGTCCTGGACCTGAATCCGACCTGCATAGCGACGCCGCGCCCACCGACTCGGAAGTTAAGGCGAAGTCAGGGGGCCAGGCACCAGCCGCGGTGAACGGCGAGGGCGTTGCTAGTGACACAACCTCCGACACCGACGCGGACCCAATTGTGGAGAGCAGCATCTTCTCACCATGGCTCATCACCCCGCCGTCCCTGTATGGCAAGCGAATTCGCTACCGTGTGTTGGAGTATTGTCCTCTGCTCGACTCATGCAATATGACCATGAATCGTAAGTTTCGACGATGAAATTGCTCGCGCTCTCTTTACTCTGACTGGGCACCATCCTAGGGTGCGACTACCAGTCTAACCATTTAATCATCCACGGACTCACCTTCCTTCGCACCCACCTTCCAGACTGGATCCACATTGCCAACGACGTGGAGCGCTTTTACAGCCACTTTGACGCATTCATCATCCTCCACGGCACTGACACGATGGCCTACACGGCCAGCGCGCTCAGCTTCCTTTTGGAGGACCTGGGCAAGACGGTGATTCTGACGGGCTCCCAAATTCCTATTTCCGAGGTGCGCAACGACGCGATCGAGAACCTGTTAGGCGCGCTCACCATCGCGGGTCACTTTGTGATCCCCGAGGTCAGCCTCTTCTTCGGCAACACGCTGTACCGCGGAAACCGCACGTCAAAAGTGGACGCTATGAACTTTGCAGCGTTTGACTCGCCCAACCTTCAACCGCTGGTTAAGATGGGTGTCAACATCCAGGTGAACTGGTCCGATGTGCTACGTCCCACCGCCCTCACCCGCTTTCGCGCCCATAAGAATATGAACCCTAATGTGGCTACCCTCCGTTTATTCCCCGGTATCACCGCCGCTGCCATCCGTGCCTTCCTCCGTCCGCCCCTCGTCGGCGTAGTCCTGGAGACTTACGGCGCTGGAAACGCCCCCAACACCCGCGAGGACTTTATCCGTGAGCTTCGGCTGGCCAGTGCCCGCGGTGTGGTGATTGTCAACTGTACCCAGTGTACTAAGGGATTGGTATCTGACCTTTACGCCACATCTAAGCATCTCGCCGAGGCCCAGGTCGTGCCCGGACGGGATATGACTTCGGAGTGCGCCCTGACCAAACTGAGCTACCTACTGAGCAAGAACTACACCCCCGAGGAGTGCCGAGCCCTCATGGGTAAGAACCTGCGCGGCGAGCTCACCACTGTCGATCCGCACCACGAGCTCAAATTCCACAACCGGGTGCATCACTTTCTGCAGTACCTCGCTGCCTCCATGTTCAGCCAGCGCATGCTCGGCGACCTGTCGCAGCCGCCTGAGACGCTTCCAAACCTCGACAGGAACGGCAACGCTGACGTCGGCAGCAACGACACGGCCGAATTGGCCTGCGCCCTCCGCAGTCTCCACATGTCACACGTTGGTAGCGCCGTGGGTTCTCATGGGGATGGCGAGGTCAACAATCCGGAGGGGGCCGTCCCGAACCTGACGACGACACGTGAGGAACGCTATGCAGTCGAAAAGACCCTTTTCCCGATCCTGATCTGCGCGGCCTCGGCCACCGGTGATTTAGACGGACTACGGGCCCTGCGACAGATCCTGGGCTCCCAGTTCCAGCTCAACTGCGTCGACTACTCGGGCCGTACCCCGCTCCACTTGGCCGCCGGTCGCAACCGTGCTACCGCCGTGGAGTTCTTGCTTCGTAACGGTGCCAGCGTTCACGTCCTCGACCAGGCCGGACATACCCCACTGTTTGACGCCGTTTTGCAACGAAACCGCCGGTGCATCGAGATGCTCGTCCTGGCTGGCGCCCATTTTAACGATAAGGAACTCGGGGAACTTAACTTCCGCTTTCTCAAGTAAGTTGGGCGCACAAGAGGGGATATCGGGAGCAACCCAGTTTCTATCGTACCCAAAGGAAAGGAGCTGACTTTATGAACGCAAACCTAATCTAACTTACATTCCCCCTTCTCCCCCTCCCCTCTCACGCTCTACCCGGCTACTTGCTTTACTTTGCCACCTTTGCCCTTCTTTTAATCTGTAGCGCCGCGGTCAAGGGCGATATAGACCTCCTCGAAATGTTCGTTCTGGGTGGGATGGACGTGAATCGAACTGGCTTTGACAATCGTACCGCCCTACACCTCGTAAGTATTATTACAGAACGCTCTCTTTCGACACGGCAGGAGGCGGGGCTTAATCCCCCTTACCCAGTGACTAGAACGAAGAGGCTGGCGATGTACGGGACATGATGTCCTCTTTCGTATACTCCCCACTACCCGCTGGAGTTCACCTCCCCGCGCCCTCCAATCATTCATCATATACTCCTCCTCGTCCTTGTCCTCCTCCCATGGCCTCACCACGATACCCAGGCTTGCTCGGCAGGTCAGGTCAAGTCAGTCACGTACTTGCTGGACCACTCTAAGATTAAACTTGGCATCCGTGACCGCTGGGGTCGCACAGCCCTCGAAGATAGCCAGACTTTCTACGACACTATGTCTGACAATGGTAAGCTCTAACGGGCTATTCAACCACGATACTATCCCTCGTTCTGTACCAACGCAACCGTATATTGTACATTAGATTTGAAATGATAGTCGCGCGATGCGGACCTGGTATCCTGGTGACAAATCATCTCCTTTTTCACCGTCTAACTGTCGCGTCTTCTACTGTTTCACCCGCTGGTATTGATTCTACCTTATCACCAGACGGAACTAGTCGCCACAAGAAGGGCACGATGCGGATCCTGATTCAGCTACTCCAAGAGAAGGTTAACCAGCTTAATCAAATCTAATTCAGGGTGACATTCACAACTTTTTTCTTCTTCTATAAATCAGTCGTCGTTTTACGCATTTGGAAGGGTATACCGTTTTACAGTTAAAGTGGGGGGGGGAGTGGAAGAGGGTGCATACATAATTTATGGTCTACAATGCAATAACGAAAAACAAAAAATCTAAGATATACTATGCACAGCGCAAAATTATGAACCAAAACTACCACGGCACGGATTGAAATAAACGACAACAAAACTGCATGGCTATGTACACTCCAAGTGATCGGGGGTAACTCGCATAGAAAGGTCAATAAGGTTCCCCAGTGCAAATGGGCATAGGCACGGCATACTAGAGTGGAGAAAATAGGGGGAATCGTCCTCAAAGGATAATAGAGAGGAGAGGAGTCAAAGACATGAGATGATCGAATCTCGTAGCCCGGGTCAACGGGCATTGACGATGCAACAACGTCGTGGTGTAAAATGAGACATGAGGAGAGAAGGGGTGACATGGGACGAGAAAAAGGGAAGAGTGGAGGTATAGTAGGTGATATAGAGGGTGCAATGAAACTATGTACATAGAGTGGAGGGATGGAGGAGGATGTGAGGCATGACACACCCACCCACACACCAACCTCAACCGTCTACTCGATTCTCTACTAGCCTGCAAGTTTGTTTACACTCTCCCGTTCTATCCAGCCCGGAGCACAGATATCTAGAGGCTGCGGACGAATGACGATTGCGTAAAGACCCCCCTCACCCAATCGCTACCCCTCCCCTTAAAGAAGTAAGGCGAGTTTTGCCACGACAAGGGGAGGGAGGGGGCAATGGCACAGTAATTACTGGTGCGGCGGGTTGCCGTAGTGCTGCTGTCCGCCACGTTGGTGCTGCGGTGACATAAGTGGCTGCGAGCCAGCCACGCCCTGCTGGCCCTGGTAGGTGGCGTAGGGTTGGGAGTAGAACCCCTGGGCACCCTGACCTTGCAGCATCCCAGGCTGCGAACCTTGGATTGGACTCTGGCCAGGGTTGACGCCGCTGGGCGTGGGAGGCTGCTGCATAAGCTGGTTGCGGAGGTACTGCATCTGCATTAACTGCTGCTGGGGCAGTCCCGACTGACCCGCGGGCGGGATCTGGGATTGATCGGCCTAGGTTTAAGCCATAGCGAAGTGCGGAAGAGAGATAGAGGGGCGATGGTGATACAGGACAGTATTGTACATTTGCGACGAGGTTAGATATGGGGGTCGCCGGCGGGGTGTCAAGAAGGTGCTTAGGATGAAATCTAGGAGCGCTAAATACCGAGTCCTACCATCCGGAGAGATGGTCACAATAGCTCGAAAACGAATAAACAAACCCAACTTACCGTGGCGTACTGGTGACCCTGGGGGAACTGCGTGGTCATGTACGAATAGTGCGGGTTGGTGTGGGGTAGGTTGCTGTGGAAATCGGGCTTGTCAGAGGACTTGGTGGGTGTAGCCCGAACCGTCTCCTCGCGCGGTACGATATCGATGAGGAAGTCGAACATGTCGGTCTTGGTGATGGCGCTAGCAATGTCGCTGCGCTGCAGCGTCCGACGTTTGTTTTCCTCGGCGTGCATCCAGGCTCGCAGGGTAAGTTCATGGATCATGATCTCACTAATGGCGGCGGGGAAACAGGTGAATGGGAGGTTGGATGGGATAGTTAGCCTATGTACCCGGGTCTCCTACCCGTTAGTTGCTAGGTAGCCCTATCTGGAGGCATACGCGTTAGAACGATGTAACCAAGGGCGGTAGATTACGCCCCATATAATGGCCAGTTGCAAAAGCAAAGCAAAAAACAATCGGCGCCACACAACGGACGGCGGTCAGTAGGACCGCATAACTAAGTATAGCGGGACCCAGGCGTGGGGAGGCGGGGGATGGACAATGCCTATAGCGGTACACAGCTGAAATTGATGGGAGTATGCGGTGAGCGGCTAACGGCGAACCGCGGCCAGCCCTGGTTCCTCCACAGAACGCCTCAATAACATTAGATCCCGCCATTAGGTCCCGCGGCCAGAAGGTCGGTGGCACACTTCCGGCAGATCATAAATAGTTAAAAGAAAACACACTACAGCCGGCCAACCGGTAAGGAGGAAGCTGGAGGGGCAAGGCGGGGGTGGTCTATTGGCGCCACGGCCCAATGACGCCGTAGCGCCACACTGTCTAAAATCAACCAGTGCCTCCGCCCGGTCGGCAGCCACAGTACCCAGTAGTCACTGACCAGTAGTAGTCGGAAAAAAATAACACTATAGGCGGGATGAAACTTACCAGGCCTTGGCGAATATGATTGGAGCCTAGGTTGGTGGCGATGTGGTGGTGGGGGAACGGAGTGGTGGGCATACATGTAAGGCTCTGTACGTTATTAGCTCCCGACTACCCCCATGGTAGCACAAGATGGCCGACAGGCTTGCGTTGAACTTTTTAGGTAAGTTATACGTAAAATATCCAGGGGCTGAGGATTAGAAGTGGTGCAGCCCAGGTAGGACCCCGAAACTTACCTCTGCGCTGATCATCTAGAGGTACATATTTCGTCACATTAGTATTGTACAAAATACCAAGGTGGGCATGCAATTAGCAGGTGCGGATCACGGTTGAAGGGAGGGGGACATTATGGTCAATCAAGTTTTCGATACCAATAGGGGGACCATGTTAGTGAACCGAGACTAGCAGTAGCAGCACTACGACACATTGGTGGCTGGGGGAAATGAATGAAGATGAGTGACAGCTAGGCCCGTCCGGGGAGAAACCACGTCTACCAAGCCCTCAGGTTAAATCAAGGGAAAAAGGGAGAAGAGGTTCAGCAAACCCGAGGGGGACCTGAACGTGCGGCATGGCGCCTAAGGCTGGACGGGTTGGGAAGGAGACGGCCAGCGTCGTGGTACGGTTAAAGGATCAACCCTTGAGTGTACGGA
>JANBPT010001292.1:0-11207 GCA_027575765.1 Tieghemiomyces parasiticus | reverse complement strand
AGTCCATGCAGTACCACTTCCGTGCCAATCCGGAGCGTGAAACCTCATCGCCAGTATATCGTGGGGGATTATTCCGAGTAAAGAGGCCTTCCAACTTGGAGATCGATAATGCCGTTGGAAAATGGTCTGGGCTTGGCTCTTCCCAATCATCGCACTCACACCTGCGAGTTAATTTTTTCGTAGGCTTTGTGGGCGTCCGGCGCACAACGGACGAACCGATAAGACTGGTCTAAACGCCCCCTCCCACCCCAAGCAATGCGGGTTTTAGCAGACCTGCAATGGTGTGGCCTAAGGTTTTGCGGTATCTTCTACCTATACGCATTTGTACAGGGAAGCGAGATAAGCCAGTGGCGTTGGTTTCCGAATATCGACCGTGCCGGCTGGACCGGATACCACCGCTAATATGAGAGAAAGCCGTATAATAAGCATACTCCAGTGAACGTCCACGTGCCCAAGGTTTAGTGCGTGGCAGGTTTTTAGTATGATAGTTCATCAAGCCAGACTAACGCTTCACTCCCCTCCCACCTTCATCTGGTCGGCAGGGAATGCCATGCCAATCGATCAGCTAAGGCAGAAGAAAGTCTAGGTGATGGAAACCATGGCAACCCATCCGTTATCCTTTTCGTCCATCGGGCCAAACACTGACATGGGAAGCCGGAGGCGGGGGGATCAACTGACCGGATGGTGAGCTGGCCCCAGAGCCACCTCTTCTTACAACCAACGGGCCGACCTACTAAGCCGTTCACAGCCGAACACGCGAGTGACACTAGCCGGTGGCCAATGAGCTCACGGGATACCATGGCTCAGTAAGGCTGTATGTTTGGGAAGTGCCAAGTTCGTTAATAAAAGGGTATACCATATGAG
The DNA here is from genome assembly GCA_027575765.1 of Tieghemiomyces parasiticus. Classification (NCBI taxonomy): domain Eukaryota; kingdom Fungi; phylum Kickxellomycota; class Dimargaritomycetes; order Dimargaritales; family Dimargaritaceae; genus Tieghemiomyces; species Tieghemiomyces parasiticus. The sequence continues at coordinate 10,343 of JANBPT010001292.1, read as the reverse complement.
TGAATTCTGTAACACCGTCATCCGAAACAGGCCGTGCTTTTGTAATATCGAGTTGGGCCAAAGCCCGGTCCAACCCTCTACCAGGACAGCATTGCCGTGCGGTCTACTTCCCATTCTGAAACAGTAGACAGTGGCCCGGTGGCTCCGTAATGAGGCGGTAGAAGGAGGCCACGCCGTCCATTCGGTCCAATACCAATGTAAATGCCCAAGTCCAGAGGCCAGAATTCTGACACGATCTCCCAGCCGAAGCCGTCGAGGTTGGTGGATAGCGAACCACATCACTGGGGGGTTGGCGCCGAATTCAGTGGACCATCCTCCTTTCTTACTTCTCCTCCAGTAATGCCAATGCTCGGAAACTGCAGGGCGCAGCATGTTGACTGCCCGTTTCAACAACCCACGCTTAAATTCTATAACTCTGCCGGCGCCACAGCCAAGCCAACTGTACGGTGCATTGGCGTACATGTCCATATCCACGCTGACAATGTCAACTCCAAAATTATGCGATCAATTAGACATTACGAAAGATGACAAAAGTATGGGGGCGATTCGATTGTAAAAGTATAGGAAATGTTGATCAAAATCGCGCCGAACCGAGGCCGAGGAAAAGAAAAGCACGAGTAAGGGCACAAACAAGGTGGGCGGAAACAAAAAAACGGTGCTAAAAATGGCAGCTCAAAGAGGGTGAACGAACAGGGGTGGGTTGGAGAACGACGTAAGTACCATGAAGAGAGGGTGTCAAGAGCGCTAACCAGGTCAATCTTGGCTGCTTGACCTAGGCAAGGGGAGCTTGGCAAAGGGCTGCGGCCGACAGAGAGGGAGGGAGGGGAGGCGAAGGCAAGTACACATGGTGGAAGTCTCTCTTGATCTGTGGTGTCTGGACGGGAAGCGGGGGGAGGGGTACCGGCAAAGGCAACCTCCCCGCTCCCAGTTAGACAATGGGAGCGGGTACGATGAGAAGTGCGACAGGACGGAAGGGTAAAGAGTGGGGACGGGTGGGCTTAACGAACCGACGGTGACGATTAAATATTACAACCTGGGGGTTAGTCAGCCAGAAAAGGGTGAAAGGGAATGCGCAGGGGGTCTCTACAGCACCAAGCACTTGTGGGTCTTGGGCTTAATTGGGGTCGGGATGAGCACGGCGCGGATAGCTTCGTCAAACACGTTCTTGAGGCCCTTCTGCGTCAGGGCCGAGCACTCCAGGTAGCGGACAGCCTTGATATCCTTGGCCATCTGCAGGCCCTGGGTATAGGTGATGGGAGACATGCGCTTGTCCCGCAGCTTCTCAATGGTCTCGCGGTCTTCGCGGAGATCAAGCTTGGTGCCGACTAAGATGACGGGGATGTTGGGCGCGTGATGGTCAATCTCAGGGTACCACTATACCAGGCAAAGGCGTGGGTATGATAATGGGGCGAGGTGGAGTAGCAGCGGTAGGTCGTGGGTTAGAGAAGGTAGAGTAAACGGGCCGAGTTGACACCTGACGATCTCGTCAGAGGTCGCGGCGTAGACGCGGTCACTGCCCATTGGTTCAGGGACTGACGAGCACTCACCTTCGTTCGGACGTTCTCAAACGACGGAGGGCTGACCAGCGAAAAGCAGATGAGGAACACGTCCGTCTGCGGGTAGGACAGGGGTCGTAGACGATCGTAATCCTCCTGGCCGGCTGTATCCCACAGCCCCAGGTTGATAGGCTTGCCGTCCACCATTACATTGGCAGAGTAGTTGTCAAACACGGTGGGGATGTACTCGCCAGGAAACGCGTTTGTCGTGTAACTAATCAGCAGACAGGTCTTACCCACGGCACTGCACAAAGGCGGCGGCGGTGGGGGGGGCAAAGGAATGGATGAGGGTAGTTAACAGTGAGGTATGGTTAGTGTGGGCGGCTAACGGCCTGGGGAGAGAACGGGTGAATGCGTTTGGAGACAACCTGACGGGCGGGAGACACGGGAACCCCGGTGTGGTACTTACCCGTCGCCGACTACAACACACTTAATGGCCTGCATGGTTAGAGGATGCAACGTCTGAGGGAGGCAGGTGGGTGGATTCTGTAGGGGTGCAGCCAGTCGAGGTAGGAGGAAAGGTAAAGGTCGGGCGGAGATTAGCTGCGCGAGATGAGGGCTGGCATAAAGTCAAGGGCGCCGCGGAAGAAAGGAAAGGGCGGGGCGCCCGGTACCATGTCGCGCGGCGCTGCGTCCCTCCCCCTCTTTACACGCCATGGCTAAGGCAAACCGGGACAAGGATACACGGGCCCGACGCAACCTCCGAGGGGGGTAAGCACGGTGGGCGGCCTCCGCAGGAATGTGAGGCGGGTCCACTCCTCTGCCTAATACTTACATTCCGAGTGTGTAGATGGCAAAAGATTTGGGCAAAAAGACCTGGGCGGCGAGGAAGGACGGGATGTGGGGACTGCCGGCCTCAGGGTAAGATTAAAAGAGGGCTAAGCTGAGAAGGTTGACTTCCTAAGACTTTGTGAATTGAGACAGTATACAACGCGTTAGGAGATGAGACGGGCGGAATGTCAAAGGGGTGAGGCAGTACAGTCAAGGCATACGCACACACATAAAGAGAGATGGAGAAGTTAGGGGTGTTGCGGGCGAATTGACGAGAGATTGAGGACAGGGTCGTGACGACAGGAGTGGATGGGACGACGGGCGATGCAAGGGCGGGGGCCAGGAAGGCGGAGGAGCCGGGTGTATGCAGCGTCGGTGGTTGGGTAGAGGGTGCGGCAGCGGCACGCGCGGGGTACGGGGAAATAAAAGGGCCGACATAGAGGTAGGTTCCCGCGTAGTGGTTGTGCGAGTCGTACAGGGGTTCGGTTGTAACGAGGGGGGGCGGTGAGAAGTGGTGGGGTGGTTAGCACGTGTCGCGGTTATGCCAGAAGTGGTTACGGGCTGCTTCACCAGGCATACAGGGTATAAGACAGCCCCAGCAGGCCTCGGGCTACCAAGCCAGGTAGAGAGATGAGGGAGGACAAGGGTGCCCCTCGCTATGCACGCATACTTGCAGCCTCTCGCACCCCGACTAATCCGGTGCTACCGGGGGTGGTGCCGGGGCCAAGGCTTACGCTGTCAGCCCCAAGAGGAGACTGGGCTTACCGCAATCCACCCGTCGTACTGGAAAGTAGCTCTCAGAGAGCCAGTAAGCGAGAGAAGGGCGGACAGGCTTACCTGGTAACCCAGAAAGGGGGACGCGGGCGGAGAAGACAGCTGGCTAAACAACGACGCTGGGTTGGTACACCGACTAGCAAAGCTCAGGCACCTCGGCTTTCAGGGTAGAATATAGGAGAGCGATGGATGCAACTGGATGGGTGAGGGTTTGGGAAGAAGTAGTCAATTCGCACGGGCCGGTTAGGTGGTAAGCAAATGGGTAACGAATGCGAAGGATGCCTTAGATGGTGTCGGGTTGGTAAGCGGAGAACCAAAAGGAAGGGGGGAGACCAGCCAGCATCCCTGGCTGTGGAGAGAGCGGGAGGGAGGGGCCTAGGCAGGCCAAGGGCGGGGAGGTGTGGAGACGAATCGATAGGCACTTTCGCCCACAGACCAGCGGGTGGGAGGGGGGAGAGTGCCATGGTGTGAGTGGGGGGTTCGGCGGGCACTGTTGGGCGGGTCGAAGGCTACGGTGCGGGGGCGAGGAAAGGAGAAGACGGATGATCCACGTCGTTGAGATGGGCGGCCAGAGGGATAGACGAATAACACATCCACTGGTCCACCCAATCCTTCGCTACCCGCTCCGTGTGCCGCAGCCCAATGGGGCCACCATTGCCTACCAGAGATACGTGCCTTGACGAAGTTGACGCATGAGCCACAGGTTGGAGCCAGCATTGTGGGGAGGGAGTGACGCCCATCCCTTGCGTACAAATGGGCCCCGTGCAGATGGGAAGGGCAGGCGTAACCAGAACCGCCGTTGCTGGCCGACCCGGCTCTCAGTAGCAATTTACCTCCCGCGCCCCCAGGAGGCGCACCTGTGGACATACTCGCCGGGCGGCATGGGGGGCCTCTCTTGCCCTGCAGCTCGGAGCGCTGCCGGCTCTTCCCCCGCTTTGTCGCGCAAGGAGTGCCGAGGGGGGGCCAGGTCGCGCCGTTGGGTGGTAGGCAGGGTCTTAAAATTGGTGCACGGCCCCGTCTATCCACAGGCTCTGCGGTTCTCTAGATCGACGCCTGGTACCGGCAGTGAAGAACGAGGCGTTTCACTTGCCCCAGCCCTCTAGCCGGATGGTGGGGCTGTAGAAAGCACTGGTGTTGAGCATCCCAACCCTCCACCCGGCCCACGATGCGGTGGGTGCGAGCTGGCCGCCGTCTATTTCGTTCTAACCCTGAACAATTTTAGCTACTTGCCTTGGCCGCCCTACCTGTACCGCTTTGGCGGAGGAAAGATAATCTTTGCAGATCCTGCGGAGGGTTACTCGCCCAGACCAATTCGGGATCGTCCATGATTGAGGCCCCAATGCCCTCTCGCCAACCGCTTCATGGCTAGTTTTGCTGCGTTTTTCTCCTTCGCATGGTTTATTTATTTTGAAAACCACTCCATATGCGTCTAGGGTTTCTGGCATAACTTGTAGGCCTAGCTTACTCCAGGGTATCGCTAGGGTCTGCGCAGTGCCGCGATTACAGACCATACGCCCACGCGTTACAACGCATAGGGAGCCCGGGGACGGTAGGGACTCTAAATCTAGCACCATGCCTCGACCTGACAGGTGCCAACGTACGCCAAGCAATTCACCTGTCCACTCCACCGGAGTGTCGAGCCCGATTGACGATGTCGAATGCACGGGTAGGAACATATACTGTGAAGGCAAGGCGGCGCCTAATCTATTAATAAGTTACCAACCTTCGCCAGCCCAAAGCAGATGCCACAATGAGGCGTCTGATTGCCACTCGAGTGCGAGGCTTGGTATATCGGGCCTGACCAGGGTTCATGATATCTCCCCTACCAAGTCCCGACATTTTAAACGCAAGCCCCTTGGCCAGGGTCATCCTCACCTTAACCCTCGGCATCAAACCACGGTGCCACGAATATTGTGCCTGTCCGTCATAATCCAGACGCAGTCCTCGCCCAATGTAACCTAGAGAACGGACTAGCGGACGTGGGTAATTGCAACGGCAGTGACGCGCCTGGGGCCAGCGGCCTCGCTCGCGCACATCTCCCTCTCGGTAGTCTCGAGGCTGGGGGGAGGGTGACATATCTATCGCGTGTTTAGACCTATTATCCGTAGAGCGTGACTGGTGTCATAGATAACACGGGTCAGCCTCGAACCACTCATAGCAACTCGCAAGGGCTGCACCCATAGGCCCACAGGCCGTAGCATGCCTTCCCCCCAACCCCATTATCGACCCGCCAAGCCATCGCCATCCCTTGCTACGCTCGGGGTCCCTGCGGAATGTCCGCTTGCCCCTCATTGACAAGCCACGTCTCTTCACCTTGCGACCTGACCTGGAACTTTGGTCATTTGACGGCGGAAGGGGCAGAGCGATGGAGGCTACGTGATGCATCGTATGGGAGGGGAGGGTGGAGGCTATCCCTCCACTCCCGTGCTCGGCCGAACCGGTGCGACTTGGGGCTGCTATGGCCAACAAGGTCAGGAGGGCATACATATCCGTCGTCCACCTCTATCAATTAGATGCCATTATGCGGACCCATTGGGCAGGCGATAGAGCCATGCCAAATTGTGCAGGGGCTTGGGAGCCCGGTAGTCCACTTTTTTTATTCAAAACAGAGCAATGGCTAGTAAGGGGGACTCGTTTTTTTGTTGCCCTCGGCCTCGACCTCCACACTTACAGCAGCTAATATGATGTAATTGATTGAAACCTGTTTCCCCATGTTCCTCGGCCGTTCAGTCGGAATACCGCTGTCTTCTCTTAACGACCCAAGCCCGCAAGGCCACCAACATGACGGTTACAACTTTGACGCGACCCTGTCTGCCATTGTAAGGGCCACATTCCCTAATCACATTTTTACACATGCCTGTTTGGCCTCTTTTGCGCTTGCGTAACCCACGCGTAGGCAGGGCTCCACCGCCTAATAACTAGGCCACCGGGCACCATGGCTCTAGGGGCAGTTCCCACTTGACCAAACCATTGGATGGCACCCCACACAGGCCTAGCGATACACGTGCTCTCCCCCCCTCCCGTCCCATCCCCAACATGCCCAGGCCCAGCCTTTGGGAGACTAGCAGCGGCCCTTCCCTCCTCCCCTCACGGCTCCTATAGTCAACGCTGTTCAATTTTTGCGAGGCTGCGTCACTCGGGGGACCCACCGGTTCTTTACGACTTGGCTACCGATTGTGCACTGCAAACCACTCTTGTTTTCTTCATTTGTTTCCGGGGCCCCAAATTTTCAATACTCTGGCCATATCCTCGCCTCCTTCTATTGTGCGATCCTCTGCCCTCCGGTTCGCACTCTTTCTACCGATTAGGACTGCCCATTACCCGTTGTTAGCACCGACACCTCCGTGTCACCGCGCAATCCACTTGTCCACAGTTCACCATGCGCGCCTTTCATCTAAACCGCATGGGTCAGCGTGCGCTGCTTAGTCGTGCCACTTCCGGATCCGTCCGCCAACGCCTGCTCCTGCAGAATCGGGCTGCACCTCTCGGGGCCGCCAGTGGCGTGCGATCCTACGCCGCCGCGGCCGGCCCCGATCCGGCTGACGGGTTCTTGCAGGGGAACGCCGCCCATTACGTCGAGGACATGTACGCTGCCTGGCTAAAGGATCCCACCTCGGTCCACGCCTCGTGGCAGTCCTACTTCAAGAACGTCAGCAACGGACTACCGCCCAGCCAGGCCTACCAGGCCCCGCCGACCCTACTCTCCGGGTCGACCATCGGTCTGCCCGGCGCCTCGGCCACCGCAGCCCTCGGTAAGGCCCCCAACAACGTCCTGGACCACCTGAAAGTCCAGCTTCTCGTACGGGCCTACCAGGTGCGTGGTCACCACCTGGCCAAGCTGGACCCCCTGGGTATCATCAAGCCCGCCGAGGACGCCGCCACCAGTAACGAGCTGGACTACAAGACCTACGGATTCACCGAGAGCGACTTGGACCGCAAGTTTAACCTGGGCCCCGGTATGCTTCCCGGCTTCGGCAAGCACGGCCCGCCCGAGCTCACTCTGCGCCAGATCATCCAGAACCTGCAGACCGTGTACTGTGGGTCCCTGGGTATCGAGTACACCCACATCCCCGACCGCACCCAGTGCGACTGGATCCGCGAGCGTTTCGAGATCCCCAACCGCTACCAGTACAGCGCCGAGGAGAAGCGGACTATTCTGGATCGCCTGGTATGGTCCGATTCGTTCGAGCGTTTCATCGCCAAGAAGTGGGTCAGCGAAAAGAGGTTCGGCCTGGAGGGCTGCGAGGCGCTCATCCCCGGTATGAAGGCGCTGATCGACCGCTCGGTGGAACTGGGAATCAACTCCATCACCATGGGCATGGCCCACCGCGGCCGCTTGAACGTGCTAAGCAACGTGGTGCGCAAACCCAACGAGTCCATCTTTTGTGAGTTCAGTGGTACCCTGGAACTGCTGGGCGAGGGATCCGGTGATGTCAAGTACCACTTGGGCATGAACTACGACCGGCCCACCCCGTCAGGCAAGCGCGTCCACCTGTCGCTGGTGGCCAATCCGTCCCACCTGGAGGCCGTGGACCCCGTCGTGCTGGGCAAGGTGCGTGCTACCCAGTTTTACACCAACGACGAGGCCGAGCGTGCTCACTCCATGCCCGTGCTGCTGCACGGTGACGCCGCCTTCGCGGCCCAGGGCGTGGTCTACGAGACTATGGGCTTCTCAGAACTGCCCGGTTACACCACGGGTGGCACGATCCACATCATCGTCAACAACCAGATCGGGTTCACCACCGACCCGCGTCTGGCGCGGTCCACCCCGTACTGCTCGGACATTGCCAAAACGGCCAATGCACCCATCATCCACGTGAACGGTGACGACGTGGAGGCGGTGGTGTACGCCTGCCAGTTCGCCGCCGAGTGGCGCCAAAAGTGGCACAAGGACGTGGTGATTGACATCATTTGCTACCGCCGCCATGGCCACAACGAGAGCGACCAGCCCAGCTTCACCCAGCCCCGCATGTACCGTGCCATCAAGAAGCAGCCCCCCGTTATTGACGTGTACACCAAGCAGTTGGTCAGCGAGAACTCAGTCACCCAGAAGGACATTGATGCCAACAAGGAGCGCGTGTGGGGCATCCTCGAGGAGAACTACGAACAGAGTAAGGACTACAAGCCCACCCCACGCGAGTGGCTGTCCAGCGCCTGGAACGGGTTCAAGTCGCCTAGCGAGCTGGCCGTCGAGACCACCCCGGCCTACCCGACCGGCGCGGCCCTGGACCTCCTGCAGCACGTCGGCAAGATCACCACCACCGTCCCCCTGGGCTTCGACGCCCACCCGGTGCTGGCCAAGATCCTCAAGGCGCGCGCCAAGTCGCTGGACGAGGGCGCCAATATCGACTGGCCCACGGCCGAGTCACTGGCCTTCGGGTCTCTTCTGCTGGAGGGCAAGCACGTTCGCCTAAGCGGTCAGGACGTGGAGCGCGGTACCTTCTCGCAGCGCCACTCGGTGATGCACAACCAGAACACCGAGGAGCAGTACACGCCGTTGTGTAACCTAAAGCCCACCCAGGCCAAGTTCACCGTGTCCAACTCGTCGCTCTCCGAGTACGGCGCGCTGGGCTTCGAACTGGGCTACTCGCTGGTGAACCCGCACTCGCTTATCATGTGGGAGGCGCAGTTCGGTGACTTTGCCAATACGGCCCAGGTCATCATTGACCAGTTCATCGCGGCGGGCGAGAAGAAGTGGCTGCAGCAGTCCGGCCTGGTGATGGTCCTTCCGCACGGTTACGACGGCCAGGGCCCCGAGCACTCGAGTGCGCGCATTGAACGGTACCTCCAGCTGACCAACGACCATCCGGACGTGTATCCGTCGGAGGAGAAGCTGGCGCGCCAGATCCAGGACTGCAGCATGCAAGTGGTGTACTGCAGTACCCCGGCCAACTTCTTCCACGTACTGCGCCGCCAGGTCTACCGCGACTTCCGCAAGCCGCTCATCTGCATGACGTCCAAGTCGCTCCTGCGCCATCCGCTGGCCCGCTCGACCATGGCCGAGATGACCGGTAACACGTACTTCCAAAAGTACATCCCGGAGCCGCACGCGCCCGAGACTTTGGACGCGCCCGAGGCCATCACGCGGCACGTGTTGTGTACGGGCCAGGTCTACTACGCCCTCCTGCGCGCCCGCGAGCAGAACGGTCTCCGTAACGTGGCCATCTCCCGCGTCGAGCAGATTACGCCGTTCCCGTACGACGAGGTCCGAGTCCACGCCGACAAGTACCCGAACGCCACCGTCGTGTGGTGCCAGGAGGAACCCATGAACTTCGGCGCCTGGTCTTACCTCCAGCCCCGCATCACCACCTGCCTCTCCAAGACCGAGCACCACGCCGGCAAATCCCCCGTCTACGCCGGCCGGGACCCCAACGCCGCCGTCGCCACCGGGCTCAAGAAGCAGCACTACCTGGAGGAGTGGAGCTTCCTCAGCGAGGCCCTCTTCGGCGAAGACCGCAAGCCCAAGGACATCGTGTCCGGCGTGCCCCAGTGGTAAACCAAAAAAAAAACGACAATATTATGACCCCACAACCTTTGGCGCGTTTCTGCGCGAGGTCGTCAACGTTGTCGTCGATTAGATCGTTGCACACCGTAGCCCATATACCACGGTTCCTCTCATCCTCGTAGCGTGGCCCCTTAAACAATGGTATCGTTTCTGAACGACCCAGGCACTTTACACCCCCTCTCTCTCCATTCCCTCCCACTTTTATTACTTTCTTCTTCCAGCCTCACATCATCTTCAATGACGACCATGCCTAAATATTTTCCATCCATCTAATGAGAGTGTTTTTTCCAATTGACCAGCTCCGTCCAACGGATCAGCATAGGCAGGTGGTTTGTCGCACAAACTGGCTGCACAGTTACTATACTTGGCATTGCCTCAGGTTTAAGCCAGTCATTTTGGCATAAGGGTATGATCAATACTCGGCAGCAGTTTCGTTTTTGTGACTCTCTGGATTCCATGCCCGGTCTTAGTGACGCAAGGTGACTCACGATCTAGAAGAGGCGGCTTATCTTTGGGTATATTTCTGGACCAGTCGGTTGCTTAGAGGCCTATGGGCCAAGCTGGCAGAGGGTCGCATGTGACAGTGTGCCGTAAGCGGGAATCCTTAACCCACCTGGTTCAAATAATAGAAAGATAGTAGGGGGGCTCAAGTGGCAGCCACTTTTGACCTGGCAATCCTGTCACGTGCCGGAGGCAATTGGCATGGTTCTGTGACTTGCTTACCCCTTTCCTCCAAA
>JANBPT010001290.1:0-11233 GCA_027575765.1 Tieghemiomyces parasiticus | reverse complement strand
GGTCCGCGGCCGGTACGGTGACCGCATGAACGACGACGCCGGGTTTGGCGGTAGCTTCGGTCGCTACGGCGGCGACAAACGCGGCCGTAACATGTCAGGTGGCAGTGATGGAGGGTTCGGGGGCGGCCGGAATGAGGGTGGCAACCGCCGGTCCTCCTCCTCCTTCTCGGGTTCCAACTGGGGCTCTGATGGCGGTGACTTCGGGTCTGCCAACTCTCAACGTGAAGTACAGAACCGGTACAAGAACTCTTCCGCCGACGACATCTTTGGCGGCAAGTACTAGTGACAAATAGAGCGAGACGGATATATATATAAATATATGTGTGTGTGTTGTGGACTAGCCCAGTTGCAACTGGGCGGGGGTCGATTTCTAACCTTCCAGTGAACCGAAACCCGCCATCATAACTTTGTTGTACTCCCCCCCCCCCTCCGGTTCCTTGCCCTCGCTCCCTTGGTGGTCAAACTTGATTACTCTACCTACCCCGGCCTCATTTGTACACCCTCTCTACCTACCGCTGCCGGGAAGAGGAGGAAGCTGTGTGATACATCGCACATACTTCTTTTTTTTTCTAGTTTCCTTTTTTTTAAAATAACCTAACATTTAGTATCTAGCTGACAAAACTTTTCGACTCGCCTCTGCATGCATAAAATCATTTACTACGATACTACTTTGTGCTCGACCATCTCCTTTCCACCCATACTACACCAAAACCGTTGACCGTCAAATGAGATCCCATCGGTTCCAGTCCTCGTCGGGGGTCGGGCCTGAGCGTCGAGATTCAATATCTTCATGCGGCAGCGTGCTGGGATGGACGATATGACGGTAATCTAGGAACGTGAGTTGTCCCTTTGGGCTGACGTCGAAGGGAAGCAAAACGGGCGAATAGTCCCACTGATCAAAGCTAAGGTCGGGTAGCCCTGAACCTTCCACCTTTCCCAAGCTCAACGCGGCCCGGATCCAGAAGGCATTGCCGATTTGGTTACCAAAGGTAGCCAGGGTTTGAGCTGACCGCTGTGCACCGTAATGCTTCACAACCGCCGAGTCGTCTACATCATACTGCGCGGCGTAGAGAAGGGCCAGGTTTTCCAGGCGTAGCTGGGCGGAAGTCCGATGAGCTTCGGAGCTGATCATAGGGGTCACCTTGGTAATGAAGGACTGAAGCTTGGCAAGTTCACCCCTCATGGCCAGCACGGCCACCATGGCTCGCGCGAGATGGCCTGCAAAGCGGAGAATCGCGTGATTGTAAAAGAAAGTGTCGCTAACCCCCGCTGCAACGTAGTTAACGTCATTGCAATTATCCTGGGGCAAGGCCAGGACATTGATGAGGATTCGCAGGGGTTTGGGCATACCATGGAGCACCTTCTTGTCCCAGAGTTGGACGCCAAACCCGGGGTGCTGGAGGTACCCAATGAGGTCGACGATCAGGTCAGTATCGCCCGTGGCCAGCGCGTAGTACACCAGTTCATTGTCCTGGAAGTCGTGGGGGGCGGTCAGGTCCAGTTTGGGTTCCGCTGGGGTTTTCTGGTCCACTGCCTGCAGGAACGGCCGGGCTTTTTCAATGATGAATGCGAAAAAATCGGCCCCATCACCTCCCAGATGACCATGGGCCACCAGCGTGGCGACATAGTTGGCATGAGAAGCATCGGGGCTGACCATCGCCACGTCCCGCTGGGACTCTGGAGTCTCGTAGCCACCCAAGTGAGCATTTCGCCAGCTCCAGCCGGTATGCATGGCGTACCCCGTGTAAAGGTCAGCCGTGGGTGCAACACCTAACCGGGCCAGACCCACAGCGATAAACTCACGGTAGAGCCAGGTCATGAACGGCCGCTCAAGGACCGGCCAAAGACTGTCGAACTCTTCGTTATAATCACGGCTCTGCTCGTCGGTTAGTTGGCGATGATTACTTTGGTATTGCCGGAGGAAAATATGTAAGTCCGGGATGGCCATTGCGGATTGGTGATTAAATGGTAGGGTGCTTAGCTTATCTCGCAGTGCAGACATTTTCTGTGGTTGGAGGGGAGTAGATATGAATTGGTGTAGGCAAGATCAGCCCATTGCCCGACAGAGTTCCCAGGTATTGAGGGCTGGAATCGAGTAAGCGCGGTTACGGCGGTAGTGGATTTTGGCAGCCAGTGAAAGTGACCAAGGGCGCCCTGTTATTGCCGAATGAAAAGCCTAGTTCCTCTCGCTGGTTGGTATGACTCCCTTACCTTTCCTAAATTGTGGTACACTAGGCCTCGCTTATGGAGCACCATCGTGGTACCGGTGGCCTCGCGCTGCAGCGTTTGAGTCGTGGCCTTCATCTCATCCGGTACACCCGGGGTAGAAGCTGCGTAAGCCAAGGCCAAAGAGACAACACCAAGCAAGAACGGCTTCATTATGGCGGTGGACAGAAAGTGGCAAAATGCGTAGAACCGCTAAAACTGTTCGGAAGTGAATTATCTAGAGTAGAAGGTAGAGTCCCGGATCAGCGTGGTTGAGAGGGGATATCAATGCAGGACAAGAGCAGGCAGCTGCGTTAGGGTAAATGTGAAAGAGAGCGGGGAGGGTTAGGTTAGATATATAGCTGAGAGTGCCAGGCGAGAAAGAGCCATTCGCGCAGAATGCTGCCTTACGCCCGACGTGAGACGAGAAGAGGAGAGGGTTGGGGGTCATAACCTGGTTTGATGTGAGGAGAAGAGAGTGAACACAAGTGAAGGATGACAAGTACACTGTCATTTGGAATACACGCACTCTGGCGCATAAGCAGCCACTGGATCACAGTGCTGCGTGTCTTAAATCGTAGCCACGACAACCGCCATGTACAACCCCGCGAGCCAACCGTACGCTTTACGGTAGGCTGATCGACAGGGTATTGGTTGGGCCATGACGGTGCCTATCCCTCTCCCCTCTTCTTCTTCTGTCATGTCTCAGCCGTCATCCACACCTTTTCACGCTGAAACTGAACGTTGAAGGGGAGAGGGTTAGCTTCTCTCCCGTTACAGAGGTCTACCCCGACTTCACGCACGAAGGCCATACCAAACGTGGGGCTCCAATTGATCTGTCACAGTGATCTGATGATAAGGCCAAAAAAAGCCGAATCGGCGCTTATTATTTTACTGGCTACCCACCCAACCCAAGGCATGGCTGTTATCAAAAGGATCTATCATCCATTAGATAATAGTATTTAATAAAAGTTGGAACACAGTACATTTTGCTATAGCCAAGGATTAGCTGTAAAACTATAGGGTAGTGCATAAGGCAAATCCAATTCGGATATTTTCCATAGAAGAGCGACCAGGATATAAAGAAAAACCAAACTAGGGCCAATACTTACCTACACCCAAAGTAACTCCGACACCGGCCTGCCCGTACAGCAGGAGTCTCCCTTGCATCTCCTCCCGAACTCACGAAACCTTTGGCCTCCCAGAACCACCTCCGCAACTATGCGCCCTTACTGTCCAACCTTTACTGTATGAACTACCGAGTTTGCCTTGAGAAAATTGGTCTCCGTTTTGTCGCTTTTTCATACTTTTGTATTGACAAGTGCGTAGCACTCGCCACCTCCCCAGGTGGCCCCTTGACTTTTTCACCTCGATACACCCTCCCCGTCCGTCTACTTTAACCAGCTGGTGCTAGCCTCCATGTATGGGCACCACAATTCCCCTTTGTGCCGGCCGATTTATTACAGCATTCCTCTATCCTTCGTACCGACCCCTTCCGTTAGCCCGCTCTCCATTTATTTACCTCCTACCTATCTAGCCTGAAAACCAGCCTTCATTTATTAGTAAGGAAAAAATAAATATTAGTCTACAGCCAAAACCCTACAAAGATATGCCCGGTTAGTGTTGGCCACTGCTGACCAATATTACAGCTAATATTAGTCTACAATGATTATTATCTGGCCAAGAATGTTAACCGCTGTCCGCCAATTATATATTAGTAAGATCATATATGGGGTTATTGTTATTATTAAAAATACACTTTCGAGTAAGTAGAGCGGGAAGTGGTGGGAGGGGAGGGCGGATTAGATGTAAAACGTAGACGTAGGAGAACCTGCGTGTCGCGGCCGAGCGGGAGGAGAGGCAGCTTGTAGATGCACTTGAAGTGGCCAGAAAGGTCTAATAGAAGGCGTCGAGACGAGCGGATAGAACGCTATGAGGGCGAAGGTGAAAATATGAAAGGCCAACCGCTATGCAGTTATATACGTAAGAGGCATTAACTGCCGACTCCTTTCGATAGCTGCTGCTACACGGTCCAAAGAGGGCGGAGAGAAATGGTTAGGGGCGAGAGCGGTCCTGTAGCGGGTGACGAGCCCTTTAAACTCTGCCTTGGCGTGGTTCCGTTCCGTCCATCGATCCATTCGGGCAGGACTCAGCTCCGAGCTAGGGAGATGTATGCCGGACTGGCGTTTTCATATTCGCTCGCAAAAAACTCGTCCGCGTGGGCCTGGAGGAACCTCAGGAAATCGGTAAGGTGCTCTTTCAACGTTGTCAGGGTCTCTGATCCCATGTGGGTGTGGGCAAGGAGGGATGGAAGTCGTACTGATATCCAGGTGATTGAAGAGGGCGGGAGAAGAATTATGATTAGCCCATACGGTCGGATCAGTCTAGAGGAGGGAGGAAGGGGGGGGGGTCGATTTTGATTCCGAGCTGGCGCTCCTCTCCCATCCTGACGCTGCTGAAATATTACCTAGAATATTTACCATCCACCCATTCAATGAAATACCTACCAAATAACCGCAACAGATGTTCCGCGCCGTAAATGTCCACCATGGGCCGACCGGGGTACTTTTTACATATATCTGCGTACTGCAGCCGCTCGAACCGGTAGAGCAGAAGGTTCCCTAGGGCCGTATTGAAGTAGAGCTGGAGGCCCTCGACGATCTCGTCGAGAACATCTTCGGTGTACCGGTCCTGCCGACCGTTTCGCCGCTTTGGTGGTGGTGGTACTGAGCTAGCCGCTGCCGAGGATGTAGCCGAGTCCGCCGCATGGCCTTCGGAGTTGCCGTCGGTGTAATCGTAAGCTTTTGATCGCTGGTACCGCTGGAACACTTCGGCAACGGTGGGCGACCGTGGGAGCGGGACCAACTGGTGGTCCTTGGTGATCCGCTCCCAATCGTCCACGAGCTGCGACTTAAGCGCGTTGGGGATAGGAATCCGGACCTCCGCCCGCCGCGGGTGGTCCCCGCTCCAGCCGCCGCTACCGCCCACGCTACTGGCCGCGTCATCATCTATCGGGTGAGTCGGGCCGGATTTTCCCTCAGCCGCACCCGACCCGCCGCCGCCGCCACCACCACCACCGCCGCTCTCACGAGGCCGTTTCCGACTACGGTCGCTGGGCGATACGTTGGCAGTGGAACTCTGGCTCCCACTCCCGCTGATCTTTTCACCCCGGGCGATGCCGCTACCTGCCGCGGCCGTCGAGGTCTTCTTCTTGGTGGTATGCATAACCTTGAGCCGTTTCTGGCGGTCCAGGTTCTCGGCGTCGTACTTAAGTACTCGTGGCTCGGGCACCCATTCGTCCCACGTCTGTTTCCACCCCTTGTAATGGACTAGGTAATGCGGGCCCTCCTCGTCTTCGTCGGAATCTTCGCCGGTCCAGTAGTCCGCCTTGAGGACCTGTCGAATGGGATGGAGAATATGGGATGCGGTGGAAGTAGCGGCAGAAAGGCGAACAGAACGACGAGGCAGGAATTGATTAATAAATAACAGGATGGTGTACAGTGAAGGGGAAGGGCAGTTCGCGTTCTACACAAGAAAAGGGGAGTGGGGACGCGGTGGAGTAGAGCGAAAGGCACGATGAAAAGGACGTGGCGCGTAGAGGCGGGCGCGACGAGCTAAAGAGCCGCGAGGGGAGTCTAGCGGTGCTCAGCGGGCTGCAAGCGATGCGCTTCCCCGCAAGGTACCGGATTTAGGAAACCTGGTCTCACACCTCCGTCTTCGACCCATCCTGCCTTTCCTCTACCCTCCTTCCAGTTAGGGATTCGCAAACCCAGGGTCGGGGCACCGGTCTTACCTTGGCCTCGTACAACATGGGGCCGTGGAAGCAGAGAACTTTCTCATTGTCTTTAAAGGTCAATGGTGCGTGATCGTTGCCCATGGTGGGGGGAGAAAGGCGAGTAGAGTGGGAGATGCGAGCCCTAGGGATATAGCGGTGGGATGGGGGGAATCTGGGAAGACCCGAAGGATACGCTGATGAGAGAAACGTACAGCGCGAGTGTTGTGGATAAATATAACTAAAAAAAAATAGGAATGCGGGGGGGGGAGGGGAAGCGGGGAGGTGGCCGGGAGGGGTATTTTTAAAGGGCGGTATGGCTAGGGTTGACCAAGCTGCGTCGCTAGGTAAGAGCGAGAGATGAGCCGCTACTGCTTAGCGGGCCGGGCTAAGGAATAGAGAGAGAGAAAAAAAAATGGCGAACGATGTGGCCATCCGGAGGTAGGTCGAAAGGGTTGCGTGATGGGCTTTACGAGAGATGCGTGGACCAAGTGGAGCGAGACTATTAAAGAGCATATCCTCCTATGGACCTTGTTCAATGGGTGAGGGGGTAGTTTCGTCCTAGTTTTTTAACGGCGATTGCCTGGCAACCTCCTAGGCCAACATAGGCGGCCGGGTCCGGCTTGATCAGGTCTGCGCACATTGCTGAAGGGATACACCTGGTCCATGGCTTCCTCTTTTTGCCTGATTGTTTAGGCCCTTGACATTCTATCGATGGCGCGGAAGGCGGTCGGCTGCAGCCCGACAGTGCTTCCTATGCTAGCCGTGGCGGACTCCCCCTTCAAACTAGGGCATTGGCACACGGAAACGGCCAGTTGATGCACTGGGTAAGAAAGTAATATAGTATTAAATTATTTTTTACTAGATATGTTCAGAGGAGAAGTTCCCAGTGTAAAATAAGCAAGAGGGTGTGAGTGTAATGCCGGAGGGGGGGAGGATGTTACAGATAATGTACAGTTTGGGTGTATGAATAGGGCGGGGAAGGAAGGGGATGGGAGTAAGGCCTCACCTGGTCATCTATGACAGCAGGAAAGCCACATCCATCTTGGCGTTATGGCTGGTCGTAGATTCGGCGGCAATATCGAGGGCGACGTTGGCCAGGAGCTCCACAGACCGTGGAATAGCAGCGGAAGTAATGTCGAGGGAGGAGAAAGGGGGGAGGGAGGGCGAGTAGGCCGGGGAGGCCAGCGGGGAGATGGCGCTGTGGTCCTCGGTTGGGGTGCAGCAGGAATCGGGGCTCAAGGACAGCGGGGAGTGGGACGAAGAAACAGGCGAGTCGGAAGCGCTGTGGCTGGTCTGGCGGTGATACGTTGCAGTGGGATGGTGGTGTGGGGGGACCGGCTGGTAGTAAGGTGAGGCGGTGGCGGCCTGGTGATCGCAGGGCAGGGCACGAGGGGAAGGGTGGGCGGTTGCCGGGCAGGAGCGGGCCTGATAAGGCGAGTATGGTGCGTAGCGGTGTGAGCGGACGACGGGACTGGCGGGGGACGACTGGGTGGCGGCGGCCGTTGAAACCGGGGCGGGCGCCGAGGTCACTGTTGCCGCCGTCGCCGCCACCGGGGCGGGTGAAGGATTACTTTCGGTACCGTTGCCACCGGCGATGAGCTTCGACCCGGCAGCAGTGCAGAAAATATAGGTATTGGGGAGAGCCAGAAACCGTTTAAAATTGTGCAGGGACGGATAACGCGGCGGGATGGGCTGGCCGGACTTGCGCAGCTCGAGGTTCTTCTTGGCCCGGCGGTTCTGGAACCAGATATGGACCGACTTGACTGGCATGTCCACGTGCGTCGCGATCCATTCGCGGCGCGCGGCGTCGGGTGTTTCGTCGTCCTGGAAGCAAGCCTCGAGGAGACGCACCTGATAGGGCGTGGCGCGGTAGCGGCGCTTAAAAGTGGGGACCGGGTAGACCGGCGCAGGTGTAGAAGCCATGGTACTCATGGTGCCGTGTGTGTGTGTCTAAGATTAAAGAGTGTAATGTAAGGCAGAGAGGAAGATTAGTGATGACGCTGGATACGGCAGTGTGTGGAGCGGGTTGAAATGACAGAGCTGTGGCAGTAGAAGTAGACCAGAGGGCGGATGAGGTCTTTTTATATATCGGTAGTGGAAGGGTGATGTCAAATAGAGGGGCGAGGTTATCAGGTGGGCCGATAAGCGGTGGTAGCTCCAATCAGTATGGCAATACAGGGCAGGTGGCGGAAAGATGGGGGGGGTGATGGATGGGTAGTGAACAAAGGGGGCGCGGTGAGTGGTTAGGAATAGACCGGGACGGGATATTGGGCGTAGCCGAGAATAAAAAGGGGGGCGCCCATGTCCACAGTATAGATGAAGGAGGCGATAGCTTATCGTACAGTGAGTGGCGAGATGGGGCCGGCACTCGCAAAAAGAAAAAGGGGAGGGGAAGGTGTGTTCATTCGCCCACCCCCTCTCTCCTTCACCCCGTTCCGCAACCACCCCCTCCTATCATTTCGTTTCACCACCCCAAACTACCAGGTCGGGCCACACCTAATGTGCGGGAGCCGCAATAATCTTGGTACGGCTAGGCACCATTATACGAAGCAGGTTCTCTCGATGTCACTTTGATGTGTTTAAATGTAAATGAATCAAAGCGATCGATGACATTGATCAAGGTTTCCCTCCCCCCTGACTCGGATTGAAAAGATAAGTAGCCTGTCGAAGCGGCCCAGCACCTCGCCGACATTGGACCTGGCCCAGTCCTCAATTGTCCTCTGCCTGCCATATCCGAAGGTGCTACCACGGACCATCGTCAAGAAAGTGGCCCACTTTTGAACAAGACAAGATCGCCACACTATTCAGCCGTCACCATTCACGTTCTGCTGCCGTCAGATGTCAGTGCTCGACCCGACCAGTCGGAATGGCTAGCTAATGTGGCCGGCCCTTTCCCCGTTTACCGGCATATTGCAGGTGATGAGTGCCCTGGCTCTGTCAATTTCTATTTATCATATCCATCCCGAAGTAGATCTATTCTTCCGCCGGGGCCTTATCATGGTACAGGGAGGAGGGTTCTCGATACGTACAACAGGCTAGACTTGTGTAGAGATGGCTTGGTAGATAGGCCACGCGATCATGCCCAGTGGGGGCCCCTCCTCCGGCTTGACGATAAGTTATTAGGAACCTACAAGGCAATGGTATCCGCTCCTACTTTATCCTTAACATCGATCCTGGCCAGTAGGCAATGATAGTCTAACCAATGGTTTTTAGTGTTTGGAGCCGCTCACCGGTGGTGGATTCCAGCCAGAGAGCGAGAGAGAGAGAGAGAGAGAGAGAGAGAGGGGTAGAGCGAGACGACGACTGTGTGTCGGCAATGGTGAATCTAAGATGAAGTGCCTAATCCGGACAAGGTTAGCCTCCGTAGGAATGCAGGGGTGCCCTCAGGGCTGGTCGGACTTTAGCCTCTTGCGGGTTTCGAAGTCAAACGGTCGCCTGTGTCGTGAAGCTACCAGCCCTGTATCTCCCCCCTCCCTCCTGCCACTAAGGATGAATTATTCAACCAATTGGCTACTATCCCATCGAACTCATCCTCTACATATCCAGCGTGCTCGGAGCCGACCGTTAGCCACGGCCTCTGACCTGAAGCCCATTCTCGCACTCCCTCCCCCAGCAGCTTCACCTTCTACTCCAACGCACCTGGTGCAGCGCTAGGCGCTCGCGAAATAGGCGGAGTGAGAGAGAGGGGGAGGAGAATATGTGAATTCAAGGTTCACACCTGCACCTACCGTATTCCACGACAAGTGATGCCGTACACTATTGCCCGCTCTCGTGACTGTTACACATATAACGCTGCGAAGCACTCTAGCCTGTTATCTTTTCGACATCGCCTCCATGATGAACGCTCCACCGGTTACCCGTGGAGTGATGGCACGGAAGGAATGGAATGGTGGGTTATCTTGTAGGATGGCTGACGACGTTCTCTGCTCCCGTTGGTAAACTTGGCAGGACGTGCCGGCTCGACCGTCTCCACCAGCTGACCTAGGGCCTGTCGCGACACGTAGCTGTTATCGCCGTCGCACCAGAGATTCACAGGCCCGTACGACACGAGATGGGTTATCGGCGCCATCCTATTCATGCACGGGCGTGTGTGTGTGAGAGAGGGGTGGATTGAGCCACTTGAGACTGTGGCGGGTCCCTATCAATGCCCCGGCGGCGCGGGGAGGCTGCTGCCCGTGACAGGCACTATCGCCGTGCCTGCCCTTATCGCACAATATGGACGCGGAAGATATAGTGAGATAGGGTTGCGGCGTGGTTCCACATGATTAGGGAAAGAGAGATGAAACTCTCGTGCGGGCTCGCTGTCGACGAACGGATCCGTGGAGACTTTACATGCACTACTCGATCAGCCTTTATGGTAACACGGACCCACAAGCACACAGCTCCCAATCATATTGTTTTTTTTAGTATCCTTATTTTCAGCCCTTATCGTTATCGGTTCAAGTGGCTTCCGATTGCGCTGCGATTATAGGCAGTTGAGACGAAATAAGGATAAGACGGATGGCGATTTACAGGGGCACCTCGTAGATAGCAAGTCACCACGTGCCTCTCCCTTTCCCTACACACACCTTCTGGCGTATAGTAATGCCCGGCCAAGGGCTCTCGTGTCAATGTGTCTGGCTTAGTCGAGGCTCCGATATCGATGGCAGCTAACGTTTCATCTTGAATGGTATTGGCGCAGACGAGCGGAACCCAAATCCCCTGCCCGTCCCCCTCATCGCCCTACAACCCTACTTGCGTTTGCACATGGGGGCGGCGGGTACTGGAGGGTGAGGCGGTTAGATCAGGGCCACGGGCCAATGTCTTGGAGAGAGATGGGTGGGGGACAACTTGATGCCATACATACACCAATAGGCCGGGAACGGTTTCCAGACGGAGCGAGCGATTGGTTCGGAGCGCAGCCGCGGAATATAAGGTTTTAGGAGCCCCCTTCAATGGCTGGAGACCCCCCCCCCTCTGAGCCGTCGGTCCAAGCAGAGCGAGCGAAACGGCCATCGTATGCCCAGCGTATGATTCATCAACCCTGCTCCCCAATAAACTATGTGTCCGTCCAAAGCAACTGACAGGCCTAGATACGCGGAGAGTTATGGGGCTACAGGCGATACCCCGCCTGGACTCATTCCTATTTCGGGAAGTCCATTATATCCGCTCGCATGCGATTGGGCCTGCTCCGTATAGGATGCAGGGCCACAGCATATAGAACCTCCCCTACCCCTACTTCTCACCTCCCCCCTTCCGCTTTTTAGGTAATCC
>JANBPT010000129.1:0-69362 GCA_027575765.1 Tieghemiomyces parasiticus | reverse complement strand
TCCCCTCATAGGCTGACTATACCATCTGCCATTACCCCCTTTCAGTACCATAGACCAACCCTGCCATATTGTCCCCACCACCATTTCTACTTCCCTGTCAGGGGCTACATACAGCAGTTTTTCCCCTACTTTCACACATCATGAATGCCAACATATTGTTAATTAGTCCACAGTGTCACTTTAACACATATAGATCAAGGCTTGCAGCATATATATGATTGTGCTCTATTGTGGTAGATGTCACCATGATACCAGAAACTAGACGTGATAAAAGTGTGTTAAAGAGCTTATATTGGTACTGACTTGATGCCCTCTATATGGCAAAGGATCAGCTACTCCCTAACCTTTCACATCTTATTGCAGCCATCTAGGCTGTTCCTCCTCCCAAACAGCACTTGAAGCTCTTCCCTCTAATTCACATTATTCTTGCTACTCTAGCACCAGACTGACAAGGTCCAAGTTGAACTAGACATTATTCTAGTAGAGTGAATGGGTAGCCAATTAAAGGTGCGGTGAGTCACTGGCAACTACTGCCCTGCGCATTATAGTGTGGGGCTGTGCAGATGACCACACCTATGCTATGTAAATAGGTGACTGAAAGGGGGATGAAACAATGCAGGTCCTGTTCTAATAGTAGAAGCCTTACAACCCTAAGTTACCTTGCAGGCATCACATGCTGATGACCATAGTACTTGGTAGAGCTTTGGACCACTATTCACCAACCAAGTTGGTGTCATGAAAAAATAATACGCTATTAATCGCAGACAACAACATCGCGAAAAAAAAGGATCCGAGAACCCGGAATTGAACCAGGGACCTAGAGATATCGTGTTTGAACTACAGTCTCCCGCTCTACCAGCTGAGCTATTCTCGGCGCTTGATTTTGTGAAGCGGAGCACGGCTTCTAGTTTTGAGGAACTGTAATAGGCCGCGCCTATACAACTGTTAAAAGAAAAAGAAGAAAATAGACCGGGCGACCTGGGGGAGAGGCCCGGAAGAGACGGAGGACCAGTCAGGCCCTCCACCAATTAGCGTAGATCATCCCTTATAGTCATAGTGTATAAGTCGGGCCCAAGTATGCAACACAGGGCCCGGCAGCTTATTCCCCGTTTTCTATCCCATAGTGCCATCCGTTGACACTATTTCGCTAGTAAAGTCTATTACCAATATTCCCTTAAGCTCGCTTGTTGGTAAACGTTCATAGATTTCACTTGAGGTTTTCTCCGTTAATAGTTAACCTATCAAATTTTGCGTTACAGATTCGGACAGCGCTGGTCCGACTGTACATTCGTGAACTCTCCACCCCGACCCGGAGGTTCTTTTGAAGGCGGGACCGGCTTCCAGTTACCAGTCCGCTTTACAATTTTGTTGTGAACAATGGCACTTCAACGTCTTTTGTACGGTGTAATGAAAGAGGATGATGTAACAATAACTGTCGAATCTGATCAAAGAATGAAAAGAGAGAAAATCGTTTATTGTAGGGCGCGGTTCACGCCTTTTATATTTGGAAGAAAAGAAGCTTAATCAGCAAACAAGAATGGAAAACAGATAGTTAAGGTTCTTTTGACAAAGTGACAAGTCTGATATCTATCACATAGGATCGGAGTCAAAGAGTTGTCCAAACCTGATAAACAAATGTAAAATCAATTCATCATAACTTAATAAAGGGAGTGATATAATGGGTTTTTAGGGCCCGCGCACAACAATTTTGTGAAGCTGAGCACGCCTTCTGCCTTTAAAGAGCTATAGTAGGCCGCGCCTACACAGGAAGCAAAAGAAAAGAAAGAAAAAGACCGGGCAGCCTCTGGGAGAGGCCTGGAAGAGACGGAGGGCCAGTCAGGCCCTCCACCAATTAGAGTAGATCATCCCTTATAGTCATAGTATGTAAGTCAGGCCCAAGTATGCAACATAGGGCCCAACAGCTTATTCCCAATTCCTGTCCCATAGTGCCATCTGTTGGTACTATCCCATTAGTAATTTCTAGTATTGATATCCCTTTAAGCTCGTTTATTAATACATGTTATAGATTTTATTTAGAGGTTTTCTCCATCAATAGTTAACCTATCAAACTTTGCGCTACAGATTCAGACAGCCCGGGTCCAACTGTACCTTCCTGAACTCTCCACTCCATCCCAGAGGTTCTTTTGAAAGCGGGACCAACATCCAGATATTGGTCTGCTTTACAATTTTGTGGAGCCCTCACTTTATTAGGTCTCTGGAAGGTTCTTTACCACTTGATATACCTGCCAGTATGTCTTGTTTTGGTATAATAGCCTTGCCACTTGTGGGAATGGCATCTGCAAGGTATCCACTGCTACCCACCCATGGATAGAGGTCCTCCTGTATAGCATGGGAAATTCCACTGTAGGGTATGGGAAATCCTGCATAGGTTTCCTCACTAGTTATCCTTAGCCTACCCTGGCAGTAGCTGTGGTGATTGGGAACCACCACATTAGATTT
Source organism: Tieghemiomyces parasiticus (assembly GCA_027575765.1). Taxonomy (NCBI): domain Eukaryota; kingdom Fungi; phylum Kickxellomycota; class Dimargaritomycetes; order Dimargaritales; family Dimargaritaceae; genus Tieghemiomyces; species Tieghemiomyces parasiticus. The sequence goes on along the minus strand of JANBPT010000129.1, from coordinate 66,902 downwards.
TCCCAGGGTAAAGTCCAAGTCTACTATTTTGGAACCATAAATTCTGTGATAGTAGAATAGCCCTTTGGTTATGGTATTAGACTTGGGCCTAATCTCAGCACAGCCATGCTTCTGGGTACTGTCTAGCTCATTGTATCCAGGTTGTATATAGCACATGTTATGGTACTATTCCTGAGTGGAGTTGGTATTAATCATCTGAGCAAAACAAAAAAGTTGCGGCACCGACTATTCCCAAGTGGTCACCCACCTTAGTACTAAATCGGCTGAATGGTCCTTAACTTCGCAGATCTAACGGGATACGGTGCATCACGCCATCAGATGGCCGCAACTGACATTGTTAGGCCGTAACTATTTTTAACCCTGCTGAAAAACACAAATAACACCTCTGATTGGTCAGCTCTATGTACCAATGAGCTAAGAATCTATTGATGCACCATTGCCTAGATTACCTGCAACTATCAGTTCAGTACTTGACTGAGTCCCAGTTGCTGTCTCCAATATACATATGGCTACATGGTTTTTTTATGGGAGTATTCAATCTAATGATTTTTTATTATAATGAATATTGGCCATTTTTGTAGTAGTGCACTAGGAGGTGATAATAGGATATAATAAAATACCAGAAAGTATAAAAAGAACATGACACAAACAAAGTGAGCAAATGGCAAAGGCATGAAGTCATGGAAATGACCAATTGTGTGGATGTAGAATGGATCTCAACCCACTAGGCTTAGTGTTTTTGGTATGCCTGTGCTTGTGGGTGCCAGCTGAAGGCCTTCTATTGCCATCCCAAAGGCTAACATAACTGTGGCAGGTGGAGACGCAAGGGCTGGCTTACTGAGTTGGAATGCAAGGTAATGAGAAGTTACAATACAATTAGGGAAGCTAGGTTTATTGGCTGTATACAGCTGGTGGGTGTGCAGGACTAGTTGGAGCTCTGGCTGATTGGCTTGGTGGTTGGTTGAGGTGACTTAATGGACAGCTGTGGGTCATTTAACCAGGCCAATGGCTAATGCTAGGGAGGCAAGGTGTTCCTGTGAGGTGTTGTCATGACTTGCAGGGCTCCTAGTTGTTGTCTGCTGGAGGCTGACAATGGCCAATGCCAGCTTAGTCCAACCACATAGTAGGACAAATTATCCTAAGGATAGCAGGACAAAGGACAATGGACAGAGGATAGTTAAAATAGGAACAGGGAATGCAAGACCTCAATTGGCTTAGGTAAGGACCTCAGGAATTACCAGTTTCTGTTTAGGTAGGGTTGGCATTCCTTAGTCCTTTGTACCCTGCAGAGTAGGGTGGGAATGGTAGGCACAGTTATGAGTGATACAGTGGTCTTCCTATCCTGTTAGCAACTGTGGTACCATATACAGGAGTGGTACTGTTATGACCAGGAGGTCAGCAATGTGGTTCCCCTCAGTGGTGGGCACCCATTAGACAGATGCCTGGCCAGCACCAGGTTGGAGAGCCCAAATAGGACATAAGAGCCCAAATGTGGTGCTTGGGAACCACCACATTAGATTTTCCCAGGGTAAAGTCCAAGTCTACTATTTCAGAATCATAAATTCTGTGATAGTAGAATAGCCTTTTGGTTATAGTATTAGACTTGGGCCTAATATCAGCACAGTAGGCTAAGGGTAACTAGTGAGGAAACCTATGCAGGATTTCCCATACCCTACAATGGAATTTCCCATGCTATACAGGAGGACCTCTATACATGGGTGGGTAGCAGTGGATACCTTGCAGATGCCATTCCCACAAGTGGCAAGGCTATTATACCAAAACAAGATATACTGGCAGGTATATCAAGTGGTAAAGAACCTTCCAGAGACCTAATAAAGTGAGGGCTCCACAAATCTGTGATGGAACAATCAACCAAGCCCATTTTTAGGATCACTGTAGGGATCCCAGCCTCCTATAACCAATTCACTTACCAAACTATGATAGCATTGAACTGCCTTTATCTTTGATCTGAACAACCCAGCCTACGTGCACAAGGGTATGTCTACAGTAGTATTGCAACATGAATAAATACCAGGCCAGTTTCCTCTTCTTGGAACAGCAGTTGGTTTCTTACCTTTATTCTCATTATCATCTTACCAGACGTTTTGATCCAAAACCTAGTTACTCCCAATCCCTGTCACAACATTACAAATCATGTGAAGAATAGATATATAAACTGGTTTTAATGAAGAACTGGGTACCCCAAGGCAGGGTAGGGGAAAACACTCCCAGAACATAGAAGTACTGACGTTCTGGGTATATATATGATACTAAACTAAAGTTGTTTTTGTTTTGATTGCCTAACTTTGGTGACCCTCTAGTTACACTAATAATCGAAATGTTTTTGGCTAGATAATTGAAAAGTTGGTGTTGGACCAAGCCATGGGAAATTGGCCCATCATTGGTGGGAGAAGTGGCCTGACCATATACTCAACCTGTATTGGCTTTCCCATATCTTGGTATCACCATTTGGTTCATCTGCTGGGCTGTAGACGTGCTAATGCATTCTGGTGGCTTGCTCTAACTGTGTCTGCCCACCAGGAATCTTCAGGTGTCCTAAGTTCATCTGGACTCCACAATCAAAAGAGGTTCTGTGGTGTAGTGGTTATCACATCTGCTTTACATGCAGAGGGTCGCCGGTTCGATCCCGGCCAGAACCATTGTTTTTAGTGGAACACCCTATATTTTTTGAATTCATGGCATGTCCATTGGTCTGTTCGAACCCCTTGACGTTCCTCTCCGCACCACTACTTCACGGGGGGGGGGCAGACACGTTTTACATCCCTTGTCGCGATTCCCCCTCCTAGCCCTAGCTCCAAAGATCTGGGTGCTGCTATTGTTTGCACAATTATGCTGTATGGGTGTCAACTTCACAATTTTGGACTTGATACGCTACCCCCATCCTCCAGCTGCCATGGTAACCAGGATCTGTAGCCTCTCTTCATTCCATTACATCTGAATGGCTAATACCTCTTGCCACTTGACCTTCTAATGGTCCAGATGTACTTTACTCTGGGTCAGTGTGACATCCATAAACAGGGCTGCATAACCAATGCACCAGTATGCAGCCTCTTCAAGCCACCATCCATCAATGGTTGCCAATGCCTCCATGCAACCACTGGCAACATCTACTTGGCTTCAAATCTCATTGCCTTGCATCTTTGTGGATGAGGGCAGAGGCCTAGGTTGCTATATTACTCCACCTACTAGCCTACACCATGTATTATCTAGCATTTATAGTACTCCTGTTCTACCTTTCTCTACACTTATTGCATTCCGTAAGCCTTTACTCTACCAACCTTTCTAATCCCCTTTGTATAGATGTCACAAAATATTGTGAAAATTTTAAGCGGGAGGTCTCAGATCGCAGTGTTCCAGGTGAAACCTAAGAGATTTAACAATGACAAGTTGATGGGTATAAACCACTCCAGGATTGAATCATTTTTGACTTCACAGCTTGCTTTTTTAACCATCCATGATGTCTACTTCTTAAAGCCTCCCTCTCCCACTCCACCCAAATTAACCAGGTGTGATGTATGGGTCCTTATTTAGAATTACTATCTGGAGGGCTGCGGGGCATATGATATTCTTATTGTTTTGACTTCCAAGCTGGGCCTGGCTGCCCCTAGCCACTCCACCATCTACAGGTGGCTGGCTCGCTTTCGCACAGGTCACTACTCTTTTGCAAGTGACCCTTGTTCTGGCCGCCCATCAGGTAACCTTGGCAAACGTTATGGGGATATGATCCTGAGACGGCTGGGGGAAGACCCTTAACTTACTGCTGAGCAGCTGGCTTGGGCCTATCATACTTCCCCTAGTACCATGCGCAGAGTCCTGCGCAGGGACCTGGGGTTGCACAGCTATTTCAATTGCTGGATCCCCCACAACCTCACCAATGACCAGCGCCACAACCAGGTACGTTTTGTCACCGTGTTCCTGGAGATATTTGACAGGGCCAGTGACTACCTGCTGGACTCCATTGTCACAGGCAATGAGACTTGGATGTACCTTTTTGATCCCCCCCTGCTGGCTCTAGTCGCTAGAGATGGTGTCCTAAAGGTGGCCCTATCCCAACTGAGACCCGCCAAGGCCATACCCCACCCAAGGTGATGCTGATCATTTATTTCACCAGGCGTGGCCTATTACACCTGAGTGTCAAGCCCACTGGTGTTATCTACCAAACATTATGTAGAGTACAAGCTGGAGTCCATGGTCCAGGCCTGGGGGAGGCACATGGAAGTCTGGATTGTCACCCCTCACAGCTCTACCATGATAATGTACCACCACATTGTGCTGCAGTTACCCAGACCTACCTTTCCGCCTCCAAACTCAATCTTCTTGTGGCCCATCCCTACAGTCCTGATCTAGTCCCCCATGATTTCTGGCTATTCAGGAATGCCTAACAGCGGCTGAGGGGTAAGAAGTTCACCATACTGCAGATCGTTATGTACGCCTGGCAATTGGAGTTAGCCAGGCTCCAGCCACATGCCTTTAGAGCCTGCTATGATAGCTGGATAGAAAGGGCTTGCCAAGTGGCACATAATGATGGTGGTCATATTTAATTAACATCATTAGACTTAAAAATTGGCAAACATTATTGTGGTACTTATATTGCCAGTGTCGTTCGAAAGGGTCCGGCCTAAGTGGCTGTGATAAGACGTGGAAAGCTGGAAAATGTAATTGGCTATGGTTCTCGCCAGGTGCATGGGTGGCAGCGTGAAGGTATGGTGGTGTCGTGGGTAGCTGTTGACTTGTGCATGGTGGTGATGTCGTTCTAGGCGACCACTCTTAGCCATTCGTAGTACGACAACCAACATGTCAAGGTTCCAATTTGATAGTCGACTTAATCGCACCGAATGGAAGCCAAAACACCGACGTGAGGAACCGTAGATAGAGTCCAACATTGAATTGATATGCCAAAACCTCGGTACTTTAGGGATTGAGTCACGGGTAAGGCGGCGGGGATGACCAGCGGGCTTATGTGCCGACAGCTGGAGTCCCAGTAGAGCCAACGCTATCGAGAATGCTGCCGTCCGAGCGTGCCGCAGGTCGGTAAAACCATTAAGAGGAAGTCGGGCGGAACTGGGTGGCCGTGAAAACCCGTGTGCAACTGAATGGCCCTTAGCATCGAGCCCAAATCACTTGGCCCTCGCCAAGCTTCCCGGTGCATATGACGCCACACTCGCGCTGCCCTTCGTTTACCCTTTAACGCTCACTATTTCTTCACAACCTGACGCATTCCGTTTGGTAATCCACCAGCAGTCTTGGTCATTTACTCCCTGTTTCTATAGTTGTTTTTTTTCTGCCTAGGCGCATCTTATCTCTGACCATCACCCTCCACTCTAGACTTGCTCCATTCGGCCTCCATGTTTCCGTTCCTATTCCCATCCTTGGGCTGCCTAGGTGTCCAGGCACTATCGTGTTTCAGCTCGGCGGCCTGCTTCTGCACATGCAAGGTACTGTCGTTGACGGGGTCAACATCGACGCGCATCATGTATGCGCTAGTGTTTCTCCTCAATTCGACCTTTGCGTGGCTCATGATGACCGACTGGGCCGTCAACCGGCTTAAGGAGTGGACCCACGGCTACCTCTATCTGGACTGCCCGTCGGGGACCTGCTACGGTGTCCTGGCCGTCCACCGCTGGTGCTTCGCCTTGGCCATGTTCCACCTCGTCAACGGACTACTGGTACTGGGCGTGGACAGTAGTAAGCATCCGCGTGCCGCTCTCCAAAACGGTTGGTGGGGTCCCAAGATTGTGCTCTGGATTGGCCTGGTAATTCTGGCCTTTTTCATTCCGAACGGCTTCTTCGAAATTTGGGGCAACTACGTGGCCCTCGTTGGCTCAACCATTTTCATGCTCATCCAGCTAGTGCTCTTGGTCGACCTGGCCCACCACTGGTGCGAACTGTGTCTGGAGCGGTGGGAGACCCTAGGAAACCACCGCTGGCAGTGGCTGCTGGTTGGGTCCACAGGCTCGCTGACCGTCTTCACCGTCGTCGCCACCGTCCTGCTTTACGTATTCTTTGCCCGCGCCGACTGCGGCCTGAACCAGTTCCTCATCACGGCCAACCTGCTGTTGTGTATCCTGGCTTCAGTACTGTCGGTCCACCCGTCGGTTCAAGCTGCCAACACCAAGTCCGGTCTGGCCCAGGCCGCCATGGTAACGGCCTACGCCACGTACCTAGTGGCTAGCTCGCTGGTTAATGAGCCCGTGGACGACGACCACGGGCAGTGTAACCCGGTGCTCCGGAGCCGAGGGACTCGCACCACGGCGGTAGCCGTGGGTGCCGTGTTCACCATCGTGGCCATCGTCTACTCTACCTCCCGTGCGGCTACCCAAGGCCGGTCGCTCATCCATAACGCCGACTACGACGAGGAGAATGCCGCCTCGGCCGTGCCGTTACTGAGCAACCACAATGGCAGTGGCGATCGCGCCGCCCGCTACCAGGCGCTCATGGACGCCGTAGCCAGCGGGGCCCTGCCGGCCTCCGCCCTGCACGAGGGTGCGAGTGACAGTGAAGACGACGACGACAGTGACGACGGGGCTGCCCCACGGCGTAAACTAGACGATGAGAAGCACGGGGTGACGTACAACTACGCCTTCTTTCACTTCATCTTCGCGGTGGCCGCCATGTATGTCGCCATGCTGCTGACCAGCTGGAACACGGTGGACATCGGGGACTCGGGCGAACTTACCGTGATTGGACGTAGCATGGCGGCCGTCTGGGCCAAGATTCTGTCCAGCTGGATTTGCCTGGCATTGTACGCTTGGACCCTGGTGGGTCCCCTGGTGCTCCCTGACCGCGACTGGTCATAGGATGTTGAGGGTGGTGACCGCGGACCTGACTTTGTATAACTTGATGTATCCCCGATTCTAATGAACATAGTATTATTCAGTAGGTGTAGCCTTGAGTATAGTTGCGATATTGACGACTCGTCTCCCAAAAATGCCACTCTTGTTGCCAGTACGGTGGCAGAGACGCCTGGCAAAGTGGACCTCAGCTTGATCATCTTGCCCCCCCCTCTCTCCCGCCACCATAATAGATTGAGTGTGTCGGGTTGACTCTGCCTGAAGAATGACAAATATGGTATGTAAAGTGTGACTGTTTCCGCTAAACAAAAATAGCCAAAATCGACCGTCCCACCAATTCACAGGCCCTCTCCCCCCAGGTTCGACGGCCCCTGCACAGGTGAGAAGGGATGCCCAATACCAACAAGACGGTCATTACATACATGTTATCATTTTATTACTAATACAGAAGACAATAGATTTGTATGCGGGGCGGAAGCGGAAGGGTTCGACATATTCAGGTGAACCCCTTGCTGGAACATACCAGCAAAAGACTAGCGTTCGAAAACGTGCCCGACTTACATACCTGAGCGTCGGGGTAAACGCTACTGGAGGTAGGCCCAATGACCGTCACACGTGTTCATGGGTGCAAGACGACCTGGGGACATAAACCCCGAAGAGAAAAGGCCAGACTTACTTCCCTGGCCAGTCACGGTTACTTGATCAGGGGAAAATAGGGTGATGGCAATATACAGCAGGTATCAAGGGGTGGGAAAGACAAAGTGGAGGGAAAACGATCCCTCGGGTAAATTGAACGGTCACGCCGGTACGGTGGAGTGACAATACGAGAGGGTTGTACGGCAGGATCAGGGTGATGTGGTGACCCCGCCGAGAAAGTCCCGGCGCTTCTTGTGTAAGAAGGTGGCCAAGGTCTCCGGACGACGGCCGAGTACGGCAGCTAGGTCGCCAGTGAGGAGGTCGAGGCGACTGAGGCGGGCCATTTCGTACAGTTCAGTCAGCACGTCCACCTCGTGGGTGCTGACCAGGCGCACCGGGTGGGTAATGGGCAGGTCGTCAGGTTTCACGAGGGCCGTCCCTTCGGTGGGTGACGCGGCGTGGCCGGCCTCTAACCGGAAGGGGGAAGGCAGCTGATCTGGATAGGCCACGTTGGTTCCGAGATCCGCGGGGGTGGTGCGGATAGGCCAGGGCTGCACCCCCGTCATAGGACGCTGCACGGGGCTGGGGAGGGGCGAGACGTCGCTCGAGTCAGAGGAGGCGCCGAATGAGGTCGTCACCCGCCGGGTCGAAATGGGGCCCCCGGCCCCCGTGACCCGCGGCGTGGAAACGAATCCGGGGTCCGCCGCCGCCTTGCCGTACGGACACCAGACGAGGGCCTGATCGCGCAGGAACTCGGCCGTGGCCTCCAGTGTGGTGTGCGCCAGCTCGACAGGGGTGCGTAGGGCGTGGCTAGCAATCTGGCCCATCAGGTGGCCTGTCAGCAGGTCGGGGCCCGTGAAATTAAACGTGCGGTGGTAGGCCAGAGTCCGGCTCATATCATGCATGACGTGCAGGAGGGCCATAGCCAGGTCGCGTAGACGCACGGGAGCTATGTAACCCGTCCGAAAGGGGAGCTCCAACCGGGCTTCGGCCTGCAGCGGCCGCTGGTGAAGGTACAGGTACTCCATGTACCACCCGGCCCGCACGATAGCCCAGTTTGTTGGCGCGGGGTCAGCGTCGGTGGGGGCCAGGGTCTCGCGGAGGACGGTCTCAAGACGGCGGTACTGGGACAGGAATTGAGTGTTCGTCTGCTGGTTACAGATTGACGACCACAGCAGTACATTGCGGACGCCGGCCTGTCGACAGGCCTTGATAGTACGCGCCGCTGGAGAAGTACGTATCAGTCGCGCACTGGGCACGATCAGGACGTAATCCATCCCCGCCAGTGCGGCCTCATCAAGGAGTCGGCCAGTCTCGGGATCAGAAGCAACAAGCGTAGCCCCGTACCGCGCCAGCGTCTGGGCCAAGGGACCGTTAGGGTCACCAACCGCGGCGTACAGCGCTACTTCCCGCAACGACGCGTCTACCTCCAGGGCCAGCTCATCGTAGGGGGTCCCGGTGGCGAGGAGCTGCAGGATATAATGGCAAAGCTTGAAGCCTAGGAGAGGGGCGAGTGGGTGGGTGGAAGGGTGCGGCATCAACAACGGCCGTCAGTTGGGTGACGGCGGAAGGATAGGAAACGCATCGGCGTTGCCTTGGAAGGGTCGGACGACGGGTTCCGTAGTCAACTCGGCCACCTCGCTTACTAAACCTACCAGTATACTCGTCGGCAGCGGTAACTAGAAAAGTCGGTGCCATGGCAAGGAAAATTGTCTCGATGTTGGACGAGCGGGCTGTGGAGACGGCTCAGTACTGTGGGGAGGGTGAGTTCAGTAAGGCAACTGTTTGGGTAAGTGGGTAGGGCTAAATCAAGTTCGACCAACGGAACGAGATGGATATAAAGGATAGGGAGAAGTAGGTCTGCGGGAGTAAACCACTTGAGCAGGGGGAAGGACTCCGGCCGGGATCGCTTAGGCGGTGCTCGGAGGCGAGCGTTGGATTGACATCATAGTCTAATCAAGGAGGAAGAGTGGGACACAGCCATCCCCCCTTGGGGAAAGATTGGGCGCTATGGGAGGGTGCCAAGGCGGCAGCGTGCGAGGGGGCCGGTGTCAGAAGGATTCTCCAGGTAGGGGGGGGGCACAGCACTGAATCAAGGAGCGGTAGCATAGCGGATGGCTCCGATAACAGTGAGGTGGGCCTAGCTCCCTCCCCCCTCACCTTTACACCCGCCAACAGCGCGAGGGGGGCAAGGTAAGGCAGGGCGTTCCGGGGGAAGGACAGTGGCCACTCTTCATGATACCCTCGTCCGGGACTCGTTGACCTGGCTGGTTACCCTTTACCGCCTAGAAGAGCTCCCAAGGCCGCTCAATCAGTGCAGTCAGACGTCCCCGTGACCAGCGGACAGATTGGGTACCCAGCAGTCGAACCTGACCCACACCGCATAGCCCAGAACTTACCAGGAGTTTAGAGCGAAACGGTAGGACTTGGACAGCCCACCACAAATTGGATGCTATCGCGCCGTGGCCTAAGTACTCTGTAGCAGGTAGGTGACGATCCTACAGCGGCTCCGGCGGACGAGGGGTACGGAGAATGACTCGAGGTAATGGGGCGAGTGCAGAACGGCCGGTTCGAGGCAGCAGTCACGTAGAGGGTTCGATATGAGAACGATGAGACGACAAGAGCAAATGTGATTGGGCCTGATCCTGGCCAGGGCTATACGGGACTCGCGGGGGTCTATATACCAGCGGGCGACGGGAAGCGAGAACACCCTAGCCAAAGCCTCTCTCTGGGGTGGAGGGAGAGCGGGCATGGCCATTTCCAAAAGGGAACAGTCTGGCGTAAAAATGATGAAGGAGGGCACGAGCGGGACCAAGACAGGGTGTCCGGATAATCAGAGGGTCGAAAGAGGGCCATTCATTCCTTCCGCCGCCCCTGAAGGGGGGGGATGGGAGTGCGCAAGGGGAGGTGAGAGCTAGATGGGGGCCACGCCTGGTCGTCAGCGGTAGCTGATTCCCGCCTCGCCGGTGACTGGTCGCATGGTCATCCCCACCCCATTTTGGCCGAGTCACCCCCTCCCCGATGCTCGTCACCTCCTTTTTCCTCCTCAGCGACAATCCGAAGTCCCGCTGGCGGAGGAATGGGTGTCACTCCCCAGCTGCGGCCCAAAAAGTTCCTCCGACCTGCCCGGCCGCCCTGACCTCATAAACCTGCCCCGCCTTCCCTGTGCCAATCTCGTTAGCCGCCAGCAGCTACTGAGGGGTATTGATCGTTTCGGGCTTGAGGCCGGCAGTCAGTACAAGCGAAGGTTTGGAACCAAACTGTATCCATCATGCGACACTCGGCCTGCCCGCCTCTTGTATTTGTTTGGCAGGGGAGTCGGCCGCCCTTCACGTGGAAGCACTGGGCTACCCTGCGATAGACAAAGGACCTTGTAAGTGGGGGGTGCTTCGGCTCGAACTGCCGCCTTGGGAGATGCACCACCTGTATCCAATAGGTGACTTCCCCCGTCGGTCTGGCTCCTGGCTAAACTTCCTTTGGGCGGATCATACCGTCAGTATTCGCCGAATCGATCAGCCTCGCACTCCACAGCGTGAAGAAGGGCGGGCTAATCGGATAACCGGGAATGCTTGCCATGTTCTTGACGGGCCTAATGAATATATCTCTGTTCGAGCCTTCCCGCCCGCCAAGTATGACGGACAACCTTCCTGTTCGCAAAACAGGGGGTGCCTCTGATTCCGAAGCTACATCAATGATTGTATTTCAACACGGCGACCCCCATCCACGGTAGGCCCGCTCGCCACGAAGGGTTGCTTAGAGATTCAGTACTGCTCCCGGCGGCGCCTTCCACGCATACGCTGCACGGGCCACACGGTCGGCGCAGAAAGAAGAATGTCAGGTAAGTTGGGGCGAAGCCACCAGGTTGGGGATTGATTCCGGCTGGCGCCGCTTTCGGCCTTCGGTTCCGCCGTACAATGGATCAATACCGCAAACTGAGGGTATGGGCGATGCAGATATCTGGTCTGGCGGGTGGAAATGGGATGGCCAACCCCGGCGCTTTGAATGCAAATAATAGCAAGATCCATACGACCACGGGGATGTTGGCGTGACGGAGGGCAGAGTAGGGATCGCGCCTTAGGCCGCCACAATCGCTGGTTTCCGCCGGGGATAATCACCAGCTCCTCCCCTCCTCCGGCTAAACGTAGCGCCAAGGTGCGGGAAAAGGGCAGCATACTGTATGGAAGTTTGCTTAGCGCACTGCGTTGCCGGGCGCCGCCTTGCACCACCGCAGCTGGTATTGGCCGGGGCTATCTAATGATTTAGGGCCGCAGTGCAGGATTGGAGAAAGAGGAGGAAGATGAGGCAGGTGGCCACCGTTGGAGACACCACCGGCCTTAACCATCTGGGGGGTTACGACCTGACCGCCCCCATTAGAAAGGTAGGGTTCGCCCCCGGTTCAGGCTGGCTGATATAACACCAAGTACTGCCGAATCGGGGAGCGGGGAGAATCGCCCCGAAATGGCTACATGGCACGATCCCTCTCAGGTCACGTACCGCTCGCTGGACGGGCGGGCAGTCCCTCGATGAGAACCAGCTTGTACAGGGAGTTGTCCGTGATGGCTTGAAGAGGACCGACAGATCAGGTCGACCATGGGAGCTGCGGTCGCATCCGCACCCATTATGTACTTGTAATCGACCGTAGACAACCTTCACCGGCAACTACTCACCCGCCGGGAACTTCCACATCACCACTTTGGCCCTACCAAGCCGCCAACATACCAACGCCACCCGTACGTTGCACTAGAAGGCTAGGGGTAGGCACTGTCGATATCCCGGATTGGCGGCACCGCCGAATCCTTTATGATTTAACTTTGCCGTGGATAGGAACTAGTCGGAGGGATTGTCAAGGAGCGGTTATTGACCCTACAGCCCAGCGTGGGACAATAGGTTGTTAAGGTTCCCACATTGTTCGTCGCGGCAGGTACACTGGGCCGGTCAGCTGCGTCCGCCCCCCCCGCTTTTATTGACTGGCCGTCGGGAATTTAGGCGATTGGTCCGGGGTTGATAATGTCTAGCTAAAAACTGCAAATTGGAAGTCTTACTCAGAAAGGTCTGGGGTATATACGTTTTACTTTACACAAAGCCTACGCTGGCCAAGGCGACAGGGTATGCTTTCCCTTGCCTAGACCACCCACGCCAAGCGAAAGGGTGGCCTGCCCCCGGTGGCTAGCGGCGGGGTGATCGGTTCACGCGGAGAAGGGGACTAGTGTGACCCAGCAACCCTTTACTTAACGACCTGTCCCCGGCACCCTTGGCGGTCCTGATTCATAGGCCCCGGGCCTGCCTGTGCCCGTCAACCTGCGAACTTAAGCCACCGCCGAGTCACGATGGCAGCTGCTAACATTCCCATTGCCGGTTTAACAGATGCTGGCGGAATGGTGGACATTGTTGATAGGTTAGCAGAGCAGGTATGGCGAGAGTGGTTAAAGTGCTATGACCTCGTGCCTTCTCCTCGGAAGGACCAGCCAGGGATATGAGCGCTGCCCATTTTTACTGGTGGGCCCTGTGACAGAGCTGACCCACTGACCTTCTTGCGCGTGAAGGGGGTGTGGAAGTCTGAAGGAGGGGGGACGCTTCCCGGGTGCGCCTCCTTTAGTCCGGGTTCCGTGGGCCTAATGCCGTATCACACCGCCCGTCATTTCGCCATTTTGGGCCAAGTTATCAGGGAATGGACAATGGGACAGGTTCCGTCTGCGTATACTTTAGAATCTATGCGTCTACGTCGTCGTGGTTGGCGAGGCACGGGGCTACCTTTCACATCGGTACCTGGCCCACATGGGTGTCGCTGCCGAGAAACTATGTGAATTATCTGTGGGGCAACCGCCCTGGCACAAACAGGTCGAACTGTTCCTCTTTTACGGGTCAGTCGGGGGTGGTCACATGGGAATCCCACAAGTTCTGCTAGCGGTTATGTTAACCACAGTGATCCTGGCCTACCCCACTAACCCTGGCGACGTCGTCGACAAAGAGAGGGCCACGGTCTATTATCGATAATTAACCGGTGAGCGGCCACCTGAAGCCATCTTCGTATAGTGTAGTAGACCGGTGGTGGAACTTGGGAAGATTGGCGCTGTCCCCTTTATAAGCCCTGACGGTACACCTTCTACCAACGTCAACGAGAAGTTGGATGGGTCGTCTTTTAGGGCACCAGACACCGGCCAAATGAACTGAATATATGGGCCGTGCCAACGCCCCAAGTTCCGTCGGAGCTCGGCGTCCCTGCTCTACTTGCCACGGTCAGCTCTTTGGTCAATGTGGGCCAGATGGTCAACGGTTATTACGGTAGTACCTCCTGAAAAAAAACCCCAGCCCATTGGAACTGCCATACAAGCGCCCGTAGCTACCAGTCCAGACAAAGCGAACTAGCCCTCAGACTCTCCATCCACGCTGCAATGCGTATGTTTAAGGTAGCCAATCTGCCACCATTACCATTGCGTTGAGGCAGTGGAGACACGCCCTACAGAGTGATGAGAGATCACCCTGGCCAGTGCGTCTATAGTATCCTCGGTTCTAGTTGGCTAGCAGGCCAGTTTACTCTATACGTGGTTACCAAGGAAGGCCATTCCAGCAAGCGTTGGTTACGGTTTGTGAGAGGACCCCCTAGATCGATCTTGCATCCAACAGGCTGTCATTGCTATGGCTTCCTATATCGAGTGAACTACCCACCACACCCTGTCTGGCACCGCCAAGCCCATGATGGGGCGACATAACCCACACACTCGCCAAGAGCCAACCGATATAACAGGACGTTCTGAGGAAGGAGTGTAGCGTCACCAGTCGTGCCATTCGATCCTTGTTATCATCGGTGTGCTGGGGCCGAAACTTGGTATGACGCCAGCTCGCCCATATTGCCTCAGAAAGTTATTATACCGCTACTCCCCTGTGAGACCAGTGACAGATTGCCTTAATTTCGATGGCAAGGGATACCGCAAGTGTGGTGGTTAACCCCAACCATAATGATCACATGACGCTCCGCTCTTCAATGGTTTAGCAATGATGGTGCCCAAAAACCACACTAGGCTAATGAACGCTGACACCGCATTGTATCTCCGACACCAGCACGTCACCTTGCAACCGACTGCCCGACTTGCAGGATTCTTTCATGCATCTCCTCTCAAACTCATACTACTGATGCACGAACTCATGAAACCTTTGGCCTCCCTGAACCACTTCCGAACCTACGAACCCTCATAGCCAAAACTTGCTATATGAACCGCCAAGCTCGCCTTGATGAACTTAGTCTCCATTTTGTCATCTACTTTTTGCATTTGCTTGACAGTGCATAGTACTCACCACCTCCGGGTGGTTCTTGGCTTCTTCACCTCAATAAACCCTTCCCACCTGTCTAATTGTCCAGTTGGTACCAGACCCCATTTATGGGCGCCATAGAAACCTTCTAGGTCTCCGGTTCATAAATACGTACCCCCTCCCAGGTTTCAACACGCTGACTCCTAGTGCCCAATCCCTACCCATCGGTGGGGTCGCGCAGCTGTAAGTGACAGCCAGTATCCACTAGGCCACAGATATAAAACGACATCATCTGCGCCGGGCCCCGCGTACACTTGCAAGGACCAAATTGACCGCGAGCAGGAGAGAGATATTATGGGCGAGTTGAGTAGAACAATAGGCCATATTCTCAATCAACAGGGGATATTATGATCTAATTCGAACAGGCCGAACCCCGAGGGTGTTGGGATGACCCACTATTTATACCAGAACAGTGAGAATAATCGAAAGAGGGCAACGATGAAAAGCCACACCTTAGCAAGGAGGGTTGGAGTGGTTGTCTCCACCCCGCAGTGGCGGTGACACCGGATTATAGCTTAGAAAATCCACCAGGACGAAGGCTATATTAGACTTGACATGTGCTGTCATTTCCTTACCCCTGCGTCAGCTTGAGGTTTATCGGACTGGGAGTATCAACCATCGATATTGGTAATAATACTATGCGTCCGAGCTTTCCCTACGTTCACATTTGTAATGCCACATGTCGTCCGCTGTGCGCTCACTATGAAGGCCGTCCACGCCCTCGCCACCGAGGCCTTCCTGGATTACTGCTTGCTCACCACCATCCTTCTGGGCTACGGTTGCTACGGATTCTACCCCAGAAAAATGCAGCCAAAGCTCGAACGCTCCGCCAGTCCCGCTGTCCACAACCACCCCGACCTTGAGGCCGACCATCTGAGATAGGCTCACGTCGTCCGTCAGCCCCCCCCCCTGCCATATCCCTTGATGCTTTCGCCACCATCATGGGCAATACCCTGGCCACCACCATCATGCCCAGGACTACCAAGCTTGACAAGGTCGACTCCTTCCTTAATGAGCAGGCCTCCAACGAAAAATCATTGGCCCAGGATCTAATTAGGGGCGTAATCAACTAATTGGCATGGACTTGCATTTGCACAGTTGTTCGCAAGGTAGGTATATAGTCAACCAAAATATTCAAATTTAACTATACTATACAGTAAACAGGCCACGGTTCGGGAAGACGCCCTGTGGCGCTACATTCCAGTATTTACAGGAAACTGAGGACGCTCCAGGTTTCTCGGTGGCCTATATAGAGGGTTAAAGCGCGTGGGTAAGCGGATAGGTACTAAATAAAGTGGAAAGGCCTACCACAGGGTCGGAGGTGAAGGGACCTGGTCCATAATGTAAAGTGGGGCCAGGAAGGTCCGGAGAGGCAGCCCATACGGCCGCCAGGTCTACCTCACTGGTGGCTTCTAGCGTCACAGCGTCCTTCGGACCCTTGATGAACCAGTAAAGCATTCTGCCATTTTCCCTCTAACCTGCCTTCGCTTTGCGGCCATCCCAGCACGACCAACTCCATCCCGCCTCACTTTACCGTCCCTTTTCTCCTCCTTGCCACAATAAATACTATTCACATCCATCCGCTTCCCGCTAGTGCATCTCCGTCCCCGGGCCATACCTCCTCCCCGCTTGCCGTCTACATATCCAGCCATGCGCCGCGACATCCGCCTACTGGTGGTAGGCGACCCCGGTGTGGGCAAGAGCACGCTGGTGACCGCCCTAATCAAGGAGGCTTTCGTTGCGCCCGTCCAGTCCGTGGTACCCGAAGTGACCATCCCGCCCGAAATCACGCCGGAGAACGTGACCACCCACGTGATTGACTCGACCGACCAGACCGACGAGCAACGTGACCGCTTAACCATCGAGGCACGCAAGGCCCACGCTATCATGCTCGTGTATGCGCTGGACAATCCGGCCTCCCTGACCGCCGCCACCACCCACTGGCTGCCCTGGCTACGGACGTTGGGTGCCATCGTGCCCGTCCTCCTCGTGGGCAACAAGGCCGACCTCCGCGATCAGGCCATGAGCGATGAGGCCGGGGCCACTGCTAGTCGGTTGGCCGAACCAGCGACAAAGTCGGAAAATGGAACGCCCGTCACCGGCTCCGCGCCCTCAGGCACGGTTGCTCTGGACACCTTTGACGAAGTAGAGGCCAGCGTCGAGTGTTCC
This sequence comes from Tieghemiomyces parasiticus, assembly GCA_027575765.1. NCBI lineage: Eukaryota > Fungi > Kickxellomycota > Dimargaritomycetes > Dimargaritales > Dimargaritaceae > Tieghemiomyces > Tieghemiomyces parasiticus. The sequence continues at coordinate 49,977 of JANBPT010000129.1, read as the reverse complement.
GCGCGGCGGCCGGCCATGGTAACCGAGGTATTTTACCTGGCGCAGCGTGCGGTCCTGCACCCAACCCGGCCGCTCTACGATCCAACGACGCAGTCTCTGCGCCCGGCCTGCCGCCGGGCTCTGGACCGGGTGTTTCACTTATGTGACCACGATGCAGACGGAGTCTTGAATGATGCCGAACTCAACGCCTTCCAACGACGGTGCTTCGACGTCCCGCTTCATCGGGCGGAATTGGACCGGGTCAGGCAGGTGGTGGCCGACCACCAGCCTGATGGCGTACGCAAGGGTGGATTGACCCCGGCCGGGTTCGCCTATCTTCATCAACTCTTCATTGTCCGCGGCCGGCCCAAGACCCCCTGGGCGGTACTCCGCGCTTTTGGGTACGACCACCACCTGGCACTGCGCCCGGATTACCTTCTCCCGCCCTTCGAGGTACCATCCGACTGCTGCGTCGAACTCAGTCAGCGAGGCACTCAGTTTTTTAACGACCTGTTTGATCGAGGTGACCGGGACGGTGACGGCGCTCTCAGCGATCGGGAACTGGACTTCGTGTTCGCTCCCGCCCCGGCCCACCCTTGGGTCGGCACGGGCTTTCCAGCCCTAACCACTACCAACGACGCCGGCCACCTCACCCGTCGCGGTTTTCTGGACCTCTGGTGCATGACCACTCTACTGGATGTGAACACGACATTGAGCTACCTGGCCTACCTGGGCTTTGACGGACCGGATACCCGGGAGGGTCTGCGCGTGGTGAAGCGCCGCCCTGCCACCACCCTGCTGCGCAGCACCCCCGCGCGCACTGTATACCACGGACTGGTGGTGGGTGCCGCAGGTGTCGGTAAGACCGCCCTGCTCGGTGCCCTGGTTGACCCCGGGGATCCGCTCGCCCGTGCCGCCCGGCTCCCGCGCGACAGCCCCTGCGCCGTGGGTACCGTGCCCGTTCGCGGTACCGAGTACCACCTGGTCCTACAGGAACTGACCCCGGGGACTGAGGCCACCATTCTAGCTAGTCCGCGCCGATCGCGTCGTTACGACGTCCTGTGTTTCGTATACGATCCGCGGGCACCGGAGTCGTTCGAGTACCTCGTTCGACTGCGCGAGCGATTCGATCTCAACCACCTGCCCCACGTTTTCGTAGCAACTCAGGCTGATCTGGTGACCTCGGGGGATACGCCCCCGCCCCGCCACCCGCGTCGGCGTCGGTCCTCCGCGGTGCGAGATACTCCCACCCCGGATGCTTATTGCTGCGCTCTTCGCGTCCGTGCTCCATTGGTTGTTAGCTGTGCCCCCGCCGCGACCGATGACCTTACTAAATCTGCCCTGCCAGCCGCCGTCTTTACACGACTGGTGGCCGCGGCCATGGACCCAGAGTCGGCGCTACCCGGGGCCGGCCGACCGTTAGTTGCCAACCCGTCCCTGCGGCGGCTCCTCCGGGCCTCCCTACTGCTTGGGGCTCTGGCCGCCCTAGGTCTTGTATCCTACCGGTACTGGCGACTGGTACCATCTGGCCATAACTCCGGGCGCCGCTGGCTCAATATTTGACTGGGCTCAGCGGTGTGGCCACTGCGGTGCGTGAACCCGTCGGCCACACCCTGAACCTTTTAAGTAGCGTGCTTTTTGTAAAATTTACCCTCGCCATTCCATTAAAGAAAATAAATGGACCCAGTTTATTACCATTGGTCATTTATTTTCCGGCTGATGGGAGGAAGCAGAGGGGGTGCAGCGCTAGTTGTCATGCGGGAGTGGATACCTACGAATCCCAGGTCACACCATAACCGTGCACCATAAAGAAACGCACAGTATGGAAGAAACAGGAACCTTCCACCTCGACAGTATCCAGGGGGTGGCCCACTTTGGGATAGGCCTTGATTTCGACGGCGGGGCGCGAGGTGGTGGTGGCCTGGCCGATCAAGCCGGCGTACCACGTCTTACCCTGGGAGGGTGGCACCCGACGATCGCCCTCGCCAAGTAGCAGTAAAGTTGGGGCGCGCACGCGGTCGACGTGGCGAAGCGGCGAGTTGTCAAACATGCGCTGGTACAGCTCGGGGCCCACCAGGTTATAGCGCGGGTAATCGAAATTCACCCCGGATTCAAAGTGACACCAGTCCGGGATATCGGTGGCGGCCGCCATCGACCCGATGTTAATGACCGGGTTGCGCAGGCATACGGCTTGGTAGGCGTCCGGATAGCGTGCTGACAGGTGGGCACCGATGAAGCCGCCGTGTGACCCGCCAAAGTGGAAGACGCGCTTGGGGTCCAGATGGAGCTCGGCGTGGCGGGCGAGCACTGTCTGGCCCATTACGTGTACGTCCTCCACCTCCAAATCGCCAATTTCGCCAATCAGGCTGTCGACAAAATCCTGGCCGAATCCTACCGAGCCGCGGTAGTTGGTGAAGAGCACGGCAAACCCGGCCAGCGCGAAGGCGGCCGTCAACCAGCTGAACTCGGTGGTCGACACCGAATGCGGACCGCCGTGTGGGAACACCATCAGCGGGCTACCGGTCAGCGAGACCTTGGCACGCCACTCGGTGGAGGCGCGGCGGACCACCGAGGAAACCGCCGTCGCCGAGCTGGTCTTCGATTCGTCGGCGGGGCGGACTAGGATGCCTTCCAGACCGGGGTAGCGCTCGGCGAAGGACACCGTCTCCCACTGAATGAGTTCAGTCAAGTCCCGTGCGGGGCTGGCGGCGGTAGTCGGGTCTGGCACAGGGAGCCAGTGCGCGGAGGGTGTGTCCTGGTCGTTAAAACTAACCACTCCGAGCTGTAGGTGATGGGGCTGGGCCGGGGTGCTCTGACTGGCCACCAGAAGGTTTCGGGTGGCGTCCAGGAATGCCCACGAACCGGTTCGTGGGTCCGGAGTAAGGTTGACCACGCGGCCGGTTCCTAGGTGGATCATGAGGAGGGTGGTGCGACTACCCCAGGCGCTAGCGCACACCAGCCAATCCGGTCGGTCCGGGGTTAGGCACCAGGGGTCGGTTGGGAGCACGGTCAGATAGAGTCCCGGGAAGCCATCGCTCCGGTTCGGCGACGGGTCATTTACCACGGGCACCGCGGACCGGGTGTGGCCGTCGCGGAAATCGTGGACGGCCAAGCCGGTACAGCGGTTATGTGCCCCGCCCCGAGGGTTCACTAGGTAGACCAGTCGGGTTCCATCCGGGGTCAATCGCGGGGACCGCGCCGAGCTGGCAGCGTCGGTGAGGCGGACGGGTCGGGCGTCCGGGGCGGCTAGGTCAAGCTGGTAAATGCTAATAGGTCGGTTGAAACAGTAGACCACCCCGACGGGCTGGGGGCCCTGCTGGTATCCGGTGAAGATCAGCGAGGTATCGCCCGGGCCAAACACGGGCTGGCCAGGCCCCAGCTGCTGGTCGAGACCCAGGTCCAGGACGCGGGCGTGGCCAGCGGGCAGGTCCACGAGCACCAGGGCGGGGGCCCGGTTGCCGGTGAAGCCCTCACCGTAGTCTGGGACGTAGTCGAACTTGGCATGGGCGTCCTCGGTCGGCTTGCGCTCGGCAAGGTACACCAGGCGGGTCTCGTCGCGCGACCAGCTGAGCTGGCCGAATGGGTAGGTGACATAAAAGCCACCATGCACGTCCGTGACCTCGACGGTCTGGGTCAGGGCATTGTGGGTCCACACCTCCACGAACCGACGGGACTTATTGGTCTCACCATCCGACACGTTGCGCAGGACGGCCAGGTGGCGGTGGGTGGGCGACCAGGCCTGGAGGCTCACGCCAACCTGCTCCGTAGGTACGGTAGTGGCCAGCGCTTCCAGCCGCCAGGGGGCACCCGTGGCCGCGGCTTCGGGATCCGCCTCCACCCGGATCACCTGTTGGTGGGTCACCGAACGGCGGGTCTGGCGGACGGGATCGGCTTGGCTGGTCGTGACGCTGATGGTCAGCGTGTGGTCTGTGGTCGGAAAGACGTGGGCGGAGCTGACGGCTGGGGTCAGACGGGCCTGTTCGTACAAGCGCTGGACCAAGTCCGAATGGGTGGGTGCCATCGTTAAGTGTGGGTTGTAGGTAGCGAGTAGGTGTCCAGGATGGAGAGTAGGGATATAAATGTAAGGGGAATGTCAGGGTAGGTTGGTTGCAAACAAAACGGCGTGGGCAGGGGTAGTGTTTTAAGGAAGGACGAACGCCTCAGGCTACCTATCAAGTCAGACCAGGGCAAGTCACACAGATGGACGGTGGGCCAAGGGTTTGGGCCCAGGACGTCATCCTGCTCTATGGGGTCTCAATTGATTCCCACACCATCTGCCGGATGTACATAGACCACCTTGCCCAGTCCACTCCCCATATCTTTGTCGCGGTCCAACTACACCAGGCCAAACACGCATATTGCGCGATTCAACCTGGTAGGTGGAAGCGCTCGATTGACTGAACCATTAACCGGCCATTTTGACGGACACCGCGCAGTTGCAGTCTCGAGCTACATTTTAATGTTGAGTCATGTCATACTGAAAGAGCTGCCGTGAGGTGACACAGACCTGACGAAGAACCCGCCAGGTCTGTGGGACAAGTACGACGGTAGCTTCAGTAATCATGCAAGCAATTCGACAGCGATATGAATAGTGTACAGGAGAAACGCAAGGCAGTGGACAGCGAGAGGATAATACTGTAAAAGCGACGGGTTCGTAGGGTGCGGAGCCCCGTTCGAGCCCCTGGGCCGCCCGTTACTAGTAACTCTCAGCCAGATCGACCACCTTCAGCTCGGTGGCCACGCCATAGTGATCAGAAATCTGAGTGAAAGGCAGGTGCTGCTCTTCGGATTTGGTGAAGAACGGCTCGACGGTGGCGTTCACAGGTTGCAGGGTGAACCTAGCGTTGCCCTCGTAGTCTTCGGGGTAGGCCAGAGGATCGGCCCAGAAAATGTAATCTAGGCGCTGACAGGAACTAAGCATATCATCGCCTGTCAGGACCGTTTCCCGGGGCACCCGCTTGCCGTCAGGTAAATCCAGGACGTCGCCAAAGGTGATTGGGTGGTAACCCATCCGCTCGTACACCAGATCTGTCAGCGGTAAGGGGTGCGTGGCAACGGCCATGTGGTTGAGCCGACCCCGACCCTCCAGAATAGACACGGCCTCGCGGTACTCCTCACTGCTGCGCTTGTCGTGGAGGTCCTCACTCTCCCCGTCGTCGTGCACGCGGGCGTCCACATTAAAATCACCCTGGACCACGACGGGCTCGCCTGGCAGGCGGTCCGCCACCTTGTTGAGCATAAACTCCGAGAGGTGTGCGAACTGGTCGAAGCGAATGAGGACGCTAGCATCGTCGATAGGGGTGACCCGGCCGTAGGAAGCCTGAGTATGGGTGGTAAAGATGTGGAGGTGACTGTCCGGGTTGACTGCGATCTTAGCGTACAGGACCCCCTTGGCGGCAAGCCTAAGGGCGGAGGGGGGGGTGAAGAGAGGGCCAAGGGGTGGGTCAAGGAGTAAGTAGGGAGAAGGCAATTTGGCTGTCCTTGAGACACCGTGGAGGGGAAAGGGCCGTCGCTATTTGTAGAGGCAGCCCGGGCCGGTAAGCTGGGCGGAGCGACGTTTCTCCTTCTCTTCTTGACGCCTTAAATAGATTGGCCAGGCCTCACAGTGCCAATTCTCCGGGTACTTACCAATCGCTGTGCTGGCCGCGGGTGTAACGTATCGAGTCCCTCTCCACGATTGGGTAGCGACTCAGAATCAGCAGGCCGCCGTCGATAGAAAGGTCCCACAGGGACTTGCTGGGGCTGGCAATCCAGAACCTAAATCCCTGCTCCTCAGCGGCCCGGATGAGCCGGCCGCGGCGGGTACTGGCAAAGGCGAACATCTCTTGCAAGGTGATCACGTCGTACTGGGGCAGTACGGTCTCGATGAGGTAGTTGAGCCGGGCGTCTTTGTAGTCCGTGGTGTGGCTGTGAATGAGCGGAGGCCGCATGTACATGTTGAGGGTGAGCAGGCGGATGCGATCGTAAGCTGCCGGCGCGGTACCGCTGGTCAGCGACGGGCTCCGGTACTGGTGGTCGAGCACATAAGCATTAAAGACAATGACCAAAGTGGCAAACAGGAAGGCGCCGACGGAGAGCGCCTGGGCCGTCGGGACGACCTGCATACTGAATAAGCAGGACGGCAGATAAGAGGTTGGCAAAAAGGGGAAGACAGACAACGATACCGGGGACTCGAAAGCAAATGGTGATGGAGGCGAACAAAAAAAAGAATGTAGGACAAACAAAAGGTGAGAACACGGAAGTGGTGGGTCCGTGTGTTGAGTGTGGCGGCAAGCCGTGGACTCAACCAAGGCAGTCTGAATTGACAGGGGAGGCGGGTGTGGCGATGGCCAGTTGGCACGTACGGCCCGGTCGTGTCAGACAAGGACAATGTAGCGAAAATTAAGATAATAAGTTTGAGAGAAATAAAATAGAGGTTGCATATTAGCAGGTGCAACCCGGTGGCGGGTTTGATGAATTACTACGATAAAGGTTGCCATGTAAGGGTTTCGAGGGGGAAAAAGGGCGGACGGATGCAATTATAAAGGAGGGGGGAACGGTTGGGTGTTGGCGAACAACCGGCATAGCTGGCCGATCTGCGGTCGTGCTGGGGTCGTGCGGGACGGCTGGATCAGCCGTATGACGTGGTCTGGTCGGCTGCGGGCTCGGCGGCATGACAGGGGAGGGCGTCAAAGTCCAGGGGAGGGCTCGCCTGACCAGGTTCTTCCCAGCAGTGGTCCGCGAGTTCGTGGTGGACACAGTGTAGAGCGGCGGACCACCTCAAATTATCGTTCGGTTCAGTACTGGCAGCCTCGTCCCTGACCAAAGCTCCCGGTGATTCAGCAATGGTGAGGGGTGCTGACCCCGAAGGGGGCCGGTCACTCTCATAAGGGGCAGTCGGGATTAGATTCAAGGCAGGGACGGCTCCGGAAACTATACATTTGTTTGCCGAACCAGTACATAACGGGGGCCATCACTGTGGCGCGGGAGGACTGATCCCCGACTGCCATAGGCGAAGAGGCGGTCTTGTAGGCCACTGGCAAACTCGGCATCCGCACTGATTGGGGAGCGCCAGCGACTCTAGAGTAGTAGATAGGATACGTCAAATATGAGACCGTGGCCGTGCCACCACTACTACATTATAGGTGTCTGTCCGGGCTCTGACCCTTTCCCGGGCAATACTGGTCTCACCCCGGTATGTAAGGATTGGCATTTCTGCAGGTCCGCTGCCGAGCGCTTGACAGGTTGCAGCAGGGAACGGCCGGCGGAGATTCCGGTGGCTTGCTTTCTACACTTGCCCACCCTCGGAAATAAGTATCGGGAGCCTAAGCGGAAGGTGCCTGGGCATTGAAGCTAAGTGAAACCTACCATAAGCCAAGGTTGGCACTGACCCTTTGGGGAACGGCTTAGTGGTCAGTCTCCTACAGTGTCCAACCACAAGGCCCATGCGAGTCCGCGCTCCCCATCTGCGTCCCGCAATTAGAAGCCTGGCATCAGAGCTGGCAGAGGGAAGAGTACCTCTACCCTGCATCCATACAGGTCTGATCCGAGTAATAATCACATGATGGCCTGCTGGTGTGTGAGAAGAGCGGGGGGAAAGGGAGAGGTAGAGGGGCCAATGACCCCCACCCTGCCTCCCACTGTCGCATCTGAACGTGACTACTTCCGTACCTGCTCCGGTCACTTAGGGCCCCACCCCCCCGTTTAAGCGGGCGGGTCCTATGTCCCTTGAGATGCACGACCCTGAACCTCTTTGTCTGGCCCCTACCCACTTTCCTGCTCTACCAACTATTCTACATCTAACCACCGCCATTCGACTCGCGTACCGGCGAAGCCACCGACACTCTAGTTCCCCACCCCGCCGTTCATCTCAGCATCCCTGAGGAGTCACATTCACCCATCTTGTTTGCACCGTTGTCCATTCTCCTCGCCATGCTAGCCGCCGCTCTCCGCACCGCCCCTAACCGTGTCGCTTCCGCCAAGGTAAGCGCCGTCCAAGTGGCTCGGAAGTCTGTGCCACGTAGACCCCGTCTTCTTCAGCGGGTGACAAAAGTGCTTCGTCCCTCTACTCTTGGACAGCCCGACCCCTTAACCCTCCTACCTCACCTGGTCTGAACTGATCGTCTACCTTTGCCTGCACACCATCCCTTCGTCGGCAACCCTTAATACCTACGCTACCAGTGGCTGGGTACCCGGGCCTTCAGTCAGAGTACCGCCCGCCTGGCAACCCTACTTCTGGTGGAACACAAGGACGCTGCCCTGTCCCCGGCCACCCTCAACGCACTGACCGCCGCTGGGAAGCTGAGCCAGCCCGTCACCGCTCTGGTTGCTGGATCGCAGGCCAAAGCTGTTGCAGAGTCCGTAGCCAAGTATGAGCACGTTTCCAAGGTCCTGCTGGCGGAGGATGCCGCGTACGACCACGGCTTGCCCGAGGTGTACGCCCCCCTGGTAGTGGCCACCCAGAAGCAGCTCAACGCCGAGCATGTGGTGGCCGCCCACACCGCTTTTGGTAAGAGTATTCTGCCCCGCGCCGCCGCTATCCTAGACGTGGCCCAGGTGTCCGACATTACGGCTGTTGAAGGATCGGATACCTTTGTCCGACCCGTGTACGCCGGTAACGCCATCGCCACCGTGCGGACCAAGGATCCCATCAAGATCGTCACGGTGCGCACCACCGCCTTCCCGGCCGCGGCCATTAAGGGCGAGGTGGCCACTGTCGAAAAGGCCCCCACGGCCGACACCCAGTCGCCCACCGCCTGGGTCGGCGAGGAGGTCAGCAAGAGCGACCGTCCGGAGCTGGCCGGGGCCAAGATTGTCGTGAGCGGTGGCCGAGCCTTCAAGAGCAAGGAGAACTTTGACATGGTCTATAAGCTAGCCGATGCCCTTGGAGCCGCTGGTAAGTCCCTTTTTGTTTGTTTGGTGCTTCGGTTTTGGACAACGTGATGGGTTGAGACTATTTCGGCGGACCCATGAAAATGCGCGCCGTCATCTTATGATGCTTCCGGCCTGGAACGTGAAGCTTATCACATAGCTCATTCTACCGTCCCGTGCTTCCCCTTCCCCTCGCCCTCTTTGCTTCAACCACCAGTCGGCGCCTCCCGGGCGGCTGTAGACGCTGGATACTGCGACAACTCGCTGCAGGTTGGTCAGACGGGTAAGATCGTTGCGCCTGAGCTCTACGTGGCGCTGGGTATCTCCGGAGCCATCCAGCACCTGGCCGGCATGAAGGACAGCAAGATCATCGTGGCCGTGAACAAGGACCCTGACTGCCCCATCTTCCAGGTGGCCGACTACGGCCTGGTGGGAGACATCTTCAAGTTGGTACCCGAGCTTACGGAGAAGGTGGCCGCCGCTAAGTAAGCGGGACCACGTCACTGACTCGTCTAGGATAGATCCATGGGGAGGGGGATACCCAGTACGCAGCCAGCACATTAAACCCGCACCCCATAGAATGGCACTTTGCGAATAAATACCGACATACTTACGATTCGACTCAGCAAAATACCCCTGCTTTTTGATCTGAGAATTTGTAATTGAGGGCAGCCCGAATTCACAAAAGGAGGGGGCGGCGTTAGACCCTATAGTTTCGATAGATACCACTGACACTGTGGTACGTATAGCAGTGAGTACGGGTATTGAATTAGGAAGAGGTTTAAACTAGATTAGTCGGGGGGGATGATATCTTAGAGGAGGGTCAATTACAGTGCACAGTAAGGAAAAAAGGCGGAACAATAGATAGAAAGGGAGAGAGAGAGAGGGGGGGGCGATAAAAGAACAAGGATGCGATACGTTAGGGACAACGAAAATGAAAAAAAACGAAATAACGTGAGGACAATAATTGAGTGAAAGGTCGGCGATGGAAACAACCCCATATATTAGGACCCGAATTGAGTCGGCGGTAGATTAAATCAGCGGTGATGGAGGTGCGGTAAGCGAGGTAGTAACATCGGTGGCGGTGGCAACGGAGACGGTATGGTCGTGGAGCGAGTCTGCAATCGATAACCCCAAAAAATAAAAATAAAAAAGTAGATGAAATCGGGAAGTGTTCGATCATGCGTCGGCCGACAAATTCCATTTGCTCAGGGTCTCGGTAAGGTCGTCCAGATTGTCTGTCAGTGTGGGCGGGGCGGCAAGAGCGGGGGCCACGGTGGACAGCGACGTCCGTGGGGTGATGAGGGATGATGTCTGATCAGCGGCGGGCACGGTATCGGGCTCGCCGTCGACGGATGCGGACACGTCGGTGGTGTGGCTCGCATCTTCGTCGTGGTCGTCCACGGTCTCGTGGTCGCTCGCCGTCTTGACCCCGGAAACCGGCGGCGTAAGTAGCGAGTCGGCACTGCCACTCGGGAGTCGGTGGATACCGAGCGAGGGTGGGGCGGTGAGGGAGGCAGCGACGGTGGGGGTGGGGGATTCGCTTCGCACCGGGAGAGGGCTGCCCGGTGGGTCCGCCGACTCCGTTGACTGAACGCTAGCCTCGGTCGTCAGCAGATCCACGATTTCCGGGGCCTCGTTATCCTCCATGGACTTGTCCACCTCGCCGGCTGGGATAGCCTCGGCCTCCGCCTCGACGTCAAAAATCCAGTGGTACTGTAGGATCAGGTTCTTGACGATGGCCTGGTGGTGGCCCAGGTTGGCCATGGACGCTCCGAAGCTATTAGGTCCGGGACGGGGCTTGAGCAAGGTGGGACCGAACACGATGGCTAGATTGGTGCTGTACATGTGGTTGATCTCTTCGTAGTCGGTCACTCGCTCCAGATGCTCAACCAAGCGCTTGAGCAGAGTGTAGTTAGGCCGGGGCAGGGCGTGAACCAGGTCCTTGAGCGCCCACAGGCGCTCATTGTAGTCATCGACGGCCGCGGCGTGGATAAAGCCGTCATATAGCTGGAAGGTCAGGAGGGGCTCGGGCAGTTCGCGCAAGAATTGCTTAAGAACGCCGGCCACCACATTGATGTCAGAGTAAGTGCTCAGGTCCACGGCCCAGGTGCCAGCGTCGAAGAGGGCCCGGAGTTGGTTGATCCCGGCCACGCTACCCGGCACGCGGTACACACCGACCTCCTCCAACCCGCGGGTCTCAATTTCGGCCAGACACCGCTCAACGAACAGCGGGATGCCGGCCACCATCAGGCGGGCTAACTCCACGCCGAAGGCTTGAGGCTCCACCGGAGCCGGCGGGGACGGTAGGGCCAGGGGTTGGTGGTCGTCGTCGTCGTCGCCGTTAGGCCCGCTCCGGTGGCGCGCGTCCTGCACGAACACGGTGAGGCGGCGCGCAGCTGCTTCCTTTGCCGCCTCGTGGATGGCTCGCACCCAGTCTTGCATCTCGTCGCGGCTGCTAGCCTGTAGAAGGTACTGACCGCCCTCCTCGGTGACCACCCGAAACACGTGATCGCGCTTGGTGTAGGCGTGGGCCACGTCAGTAGTCGAGTTGATCAGGTTGACCACCAGTGCAGCTTTGACGGAGGGCATGCGCTTGAGCTCACGCGGTGTACCTGAGCCGCCTGACGTAGTGACGCTGCGCATCAGTGATGACACCTTGAGCAGCTGTTCGTTGCGAGCTCGGCGCTGCTGGGATTCGCGCAGCTGCTTCTTGAGCTGGCGGTCGCGCTCGGCCTCGCGGCGGCGGCGGGTCTCGGCCAGGTCGCGAAGCTCGCGAGTGAGACGGTCGTGCTCCTTGGTCACGCGGCGTAGGCGGTCCTGCTCCTCCGTCACCAGGCGAGCAAAGGGCCGGGCCATCTTGACGTGGATACCGCCGGTGTACCCAGCGGATCCGTAGGTGTGAGTATTCTCGGCGTGAGCCGTCTCCTGCACCCGACGTAGCGGAACCGGAGGCAGATCGGCGAACGTGGTGAGGTAGGGGAGCGGAATGGTCGGCGGTGGCGGGGACGCGGCCAGTGGGAGGCTGAGGCGTTCGCACACGGCCAGCAGGGCCCGGGTCCGACGGCGCTTCTCAAAGTAGATTAGCCGGTCATCATCAACGAGGAAATCGGCCGCATCGTAGCACAGCTCGACGGCGTTTTGCAGCAGCCAAGCGAGGCTGGGGACAAGGCGGGGGGCGTCATTCGGAACGGCCGAGAGCGGTGTGCTGGGGGACGAAGGTTCGCTGTGCAGGGCCAGAAACGACCGATCGTGCCGCAGGAGGGGTTCGAGCGTGTCGACAGCACACCCAGTCAAGTGAGCTACCTCGGACCAGGTCCGGGTGAAGGCACGCACCTCGGGGCTGATCAGGGCGGCGGCCACAGCGGCCTCCACAAAACCGGGCACGTGCTGCCGAGCGGGCGGGGCCACGTTGGTGTTCAAGGTGGTGTGGAGGGTGTCACGGACGGCGTGGATAGGGGCGCGCGAACCAGCCTGCCCGCTAAGCCGGAGCACTTCCAGCCAGGTGAGCAAAGTATGGACACGCCCGTCGAGTTCCATGTCGGGGTCGGCCAGGTGAGCGATTACCCATTGGCGGAGGTTGCGGTGCAGGAACAACAGGTGCTGAATTGCGCTGGGTAGGGCACGGGCCAGGGTGAGGTCCGGGACCGGCTGGTCAGGTAGGTCTCGGCCCTGCGGATCGGTGGGTCGAACGCACTTGACCGTCTCAAGTGCGGTGAGTAGGTCGGCCACAACCACGTCCTCGTCGGGCACCGGAGAACGGCGTGCTGGATACCAGGCCAGGTCCTCGGCCGTCTGGGCCTCGAACAAGCCAAAGGTGGCCACCCAGTCGCGCGGGCGGCAGGCAGCGAATAAGGAGGCGGCATGTGCGTCTAGGGCGACTAGAATCGCGGCCGGGCTGTGGGCCGCCAATTTCAGCTTCGGGATGCGGGCAGGGACGGTCCCGGCGGCCAGGGCCAATGGAGAAGGAAGGGGCATGACGGCGCCATCCGGGGTCGTCAACAAGTCAGGCCGTCCAGGCTGTAAACTGCCACGGAGGAGGGTCTCGAGCAGCCGAGCAGGGGGGACAACGTCCGATGGAGCAGTTATACAAGGGTCGGCGGCGGCCATCTGCAGAAAGTCAACCATGGCATCGCGGAGGGCCGGAGCATCTAAAAAGTCGCTCAGGTAGCACCGCAGCCAGTAATCGCATAGGTTCACCACGCGGCGTCGAACGTCGCCGGCCACAATCTCCTCGTTACGCGTGACGCTGGTCGTGGGGCGGGCGTCGCCAGCGGCCGCCGCAGTGCCCTCCCGGGCCACGGCGACGAGGCGGCGCGCATAGACTGGGCTGTCGTCGTAGCACTGCCGCAGGTGGGTCAGGAGGGTGGCGCCATCAGCCAGGGCGCGGTAGGTGGCCAAGAAGGCCGCCTGGTACTGAGGGTAATCTAGTAGTAGCTCCCCGCGGAGAAGGACCGCCTGGTCTCGGTTAGCCACCGTGGCCAGGACGGGCTGGTACTGTCGGACCCCGTGGACCAGGACGTCGATGAGCCGGGATAAGGTTCCCCCATGCACTGACACCATGAGCTCCTCGCGAGCGGCCGTGCGACCATCCCGCCGGCGGACCGTCTTGGCCTTAAAATGCTGCAGGCGAAAGATGAGATCGGCAGTCGGGATGGTGAGCAGGACCCCGGCGGGCAGGTCGGCGGCGTGGAACACGCGGGTCCGGGCGGCCGAAGGCGGAGATGCCGAGGCCGATTCCAGTTCAGCGGCGGGCGGGGCGCTTGGACTGCCCTCCATGGGCAGGGCAACGGGGGCCGGGAATGACATGGACCGCTTGTTCTTCAGGCGGGGCGCGGACTGACTGGCTTTGAGATTCGGGGAGTCGGGCTCGCCAGCCAGCGGGGCCGAGATCTCTCCGCTAGCCGCGCCCTTCAGCTTGACAATTCGCCCTGGGTTGTTCGGGGAACGGCGTTCGGGCGGGGCCGCGTGCTCGTTGACCGTGGACATGGACCGACCATGACTCGATGGTTTGCCAGCATTGCGCAGGCCGAACCCGGAATCTCCACCACTCCCACCGGCGCCGCTACTGCTGCCAAAGACGGAGGACAGGCCAAACCCAGTGAGGGGACGGATGGCGGCGGCAGCGGCTGCCGCGGCTGCAGAACCCACCGAGGCGGAGGTCGTTTGAGTGATGGAGGTAGGACCCAGTGCGAGTGGGCTATGCATGGCATCTGTTGGGTCTAGGTTCCCGTCAGCCAAGAGGCTATGGACGTGCGCGATGGAGGAGCGCGGGCGGGCAAATCCATCCGCGGCGCGGAACCCAATTAGGTCAAGCCGGCCCTGGATGGCCAGCAGGTGGGTAAGCCGGCTCGAGACGACCACCTCGGGGAAAGCCAACGGACAGACCACAGACTCGAGGCTGGCAGGTTCGGTGGGTCGCGGCACGGCCGTGGCTAGAGCCGGCTCGATGGCCAAGGAGAGGCGGAACAAATGATGCGGGTCGTCGTCGGACGTCGGTGAGGCGGAATCAAGGCGGTCGAAGTAGCGCTGGAGGCCTGGCTGCGGGGTTAGGAGGACGCGGTCGAACGGGGTGGGGAGGGCGGCGGCCAGGGCGGCGAGCGGCGGAGTGAGCGGCTCGGAGGCAGCACCAGATGACGAGGTGCCATTAGACCCCGCGGCACCCGAGCTGCTGGAGTTGGCCAGTTTGCTGAGGCGGCCGCGGCTGGCGCTCCGCACCAGTGCGGAGGCCGCCCCGGCGACGGTGGCGGTAGCCTTGGCGGCTGAGGCCGCGACGGAAGAGACGGGCGGCGAGGCCAGGGGCGCAGTGGGCCGTGTGACGGGCGAGTCCCGGATGGCGCGCCACACCACCTCATAGAGACGCCAGTACTTGCGCACGTCGACGTAGCGAGCCTCGGTATCACGTCCGGCGGGGTGGTTGGGTCGGACGGTCGAGAGTTCCACTTCAACGGGCCCCGCGGCGTCCAATAGAGTCAGCGCATGCACCACAGTCCCGCAGTATGGGATGGCTGGGAGGGTTGTAGGGTGGAAACCGCGGCTGGAGGCTGCCGTTGGAACGAACGCCACCACGCGGGGCCGCGCAGGTGGGGCCAGGGTCGCTGAGGCCACCAGGCCGTGTTCAACGAGCAGGGGCACCCACTGGTCGGCTACCACCTGACGCCACGGCAGGGGTACCTCGCGCCAGGCCTCGTAAAGACGAGCCACGGCCGGATGGGTAAGCCCGATAGCTACGGCGGCCCAGGCGACGGCATCATTCATGCGCCGCGCAGATTCGCCCACCTTAATCCAGTGGGCCAACAGGGTGCTGCGCTTAGCGTGGCGGGTCGGAGGTAGGTCAGCCAAGACGTGGTGGATGAGCAGGCGGGTTAGGAAGTGGGGACGGTCTGGGGTGAAGTGGAGGGCGCGGCTGCCAATGGACACCGCCGACTCAATCCCCTCGCCAGCCAGGAATTGGCGCACGGCCAGAGGATCGCGCGCGAAGTACAGGTGCCAGTGGTAGAGGTAGAGCTGCAGGGCCAGGTCCTGCGGGGTGAGTTTAAGGAACAGCGTGGGACTCAGTCCGTTGGCCAAGACCTGGGCCACCAGAGGAGTCTCGGATCCGCTGGGCACCCGCGGTACGCGGGGCCTTTGGGCGGGCGGGCCGGGGTCAGGCTTCCCTTTGACGCCCGCCCCGTCCGCGAAGCGAATCATGGACGGCCGTCCTGTCGCAACGTCGGCCGCACCTTTGGGCGGCTTCTCGACGGCCGTGGCCGCCGCCGCAATCTCATCTCGCAACTTGGCGGCTAGTGTAGCATTGTGTGGGACCACCAGTTTGGCTACCAGCTTGATCAGGGTATCTGCCAGATCACCGTCGCGCACGTCGGTCGGGGCCCAGGCTATCCAACGGGCAAGCAGCTGGCCAAAGTTACGGGCAAAGGGAGCCCCGGCGGCGGTGGCAGTAATGAGTTCTGCGTACCGTTCCAGCTCTTGCACCAGCTCGCGGGCAGTCATGAAGCACGGATAGGTAACCAGGAACACCATTAAGTAGGTATCGAAATCGACGGTGGCGTGGGCCGGACCGTCAGGCGTGTGGAAAAGCAGCTCGTGCACCAAGGCGGTGCGCGTGCCAGCCGTCACGGGTGGGGAGCTAGCCGACTCCGTGTCGTCGGCACGTAGGATCAGTTCTGGGTGGCGGTCGGTGCTCCAGTACAGACGGCGCCGGGTGGGCCGCGCCCCACCCTTGGTGGTCGGAGCGGCGGCTGAAGTCACGTGGGTAGACAGTGGGACGCTGACGGACGCTCGACCTGATGAGGCCAGACTCCGCGCGTCAGGCTCGACGCGGGGGCGCTGGCGACGGCCGTAAGCCGCCTTGGCGGCCATAAACCGGGCTACCCAGACGGCTTTGTCGCTAGCTGACCCGGCTACGAATAGGCGGGTCACCGAGTCCTTGCCGCGCGCCACGAACATCTGGAAGGCCTGCACGTTTCCGGCCCCTACGACGGAGGCGTAGTCGGTCGAAACGGTGGAGGCGGTAGTCATGACCGACGTGGAAGACACGTTGGCTTGGGCGTAGAGGGTGGTGCGGGACGCGGCAGACACGCTGAGACGAGTGGAGGCGGCCTCGACCACGTCCACGCTGGTCAGCGGGTAGCAAGCATGCTGCTTCCACCGTGTATAGTACCCGGCCCCGCGGCCGCCATCGACACTGCGCAACGATGCCGCGTCGCTAGTCTCCTTCAACCGGGTGCTCAAACTGCGGGCGAGGCGGAAGGCGCCAGTCACGGCCCCAGCCACGCCCTTGTGCTGCTTGACCCACTTGCGCTTGCAAACGACCACCAGGTCGTCGAATACGAGCAGGCACACGTAGCGCTTGAATTTGAACTTGACAATGTCCACCTCGGTGAAGTGCCCGCCAAACACGTAGCGAGTGCAAAGCGGGGCGGTGATGGCGCCAGCACGGACGTCGGCTTCGAACAGGAAAGGTACCGCGCTAGGATCAAAGTCAGCGGCTAGGAGGGGCAGACCGCGGTGCACGGGCTCGGCCTCGGGGTCATCGGCCGGATGGGCGTCAGGTGCCGAGAGGGACTGGGTTGCGGTAGATAGGGGTGATCCTTCAAAGGGGAACCGCTTGCGCACCTCGCCCTCGGACGGCGGCTTGTAAAAGTACAGCTTGGAGCCTTTGAGCATGACACGGTACACCTTCCAGCCACGGGCCAGCAGGGCACTGGAAACGGGGTTATTGGGATGCAGGTCGGTCTTACGGTTCAGGTAGCCCTCCTTCAGGATGGTGCCGCCGGACGTGCTGTGCGTAGAGCCCGGGGTGGAGGGGCTTGGGGAGCCCAGGCCGGGTTCGTTGTTGGCCGGTGCCAGGGGGGCCTCCGACGGCGGTGGGTAGACGGGCCGGGTAGCGCCCAGGAACCCGTTGGTGTAGCCAGTGGTTGGAGTGGGGCGCCGGTTGGCGAGGGCGTAGGTCCCTGGCAGTACCCGCCCGCGGGTTTGTTCGTAGGGACCGGGTCGCGCACAGCCGGGCGGACCGCCGCTGCCGGTTTTCCGGGGCGGGGCCTGCTGGGTCATGGCGAAGGGGACGCGAAGGGAGTTGGAAGGGGGACGCGGTGGATCACCCCCCACGAGTAGAGAGAGCCGTAGGAGGGAAGTAGTACAAAGTGGATGTCCGAACAGGGGGTGTCAGCCGATGAGGTGCGGGTACCCCGGCAGGGCAGACAGGTTGGCGCGGGGATGGGGGATGAGGACGACGGTAGTAGAGCAGGTGGATGAGAACTAAAGGAAGGCGCGGGGGGGGCGAAAGCGGAGGGGGGCGCAGGGTGGTAGGGCCTTCGCCGCCGAGATGAATTGCGGGAATAGTAACGGGTGGTCGGTGTGGATGGGTGAGGAACGGCCAGCGAATAGAGTGTATTGGAGCGGAGTGGGGGAGCAGGAGCCAGGTGAGGGGCCGCAAGCAATAACACAGTATGGCTGGACGGGCCAGATGGGCGCGGTCGGGAAGGGAGGAGCAGCTGGGCGATTCGTAGAAAGCAGAGGAAAGCACTGGCGAGGCATACACCCAGAACCGAGGGACGGGATGAGCAGCCGCGGAGAAAGGTACTGGTTGTAAGCACGCGCAGACCACGGCGGAGAAATAGAGGGTATGCTACCCGACACTGCCGGTGCCACAGGCCAACCAGGAGACCGGGCAGCTAGCGGGAGGGGGGCAAGAATTGGGAGTACGGATGGGGTATGGGGTCCTGAGTAGTAAGCGGAGGACCGGCCGGGAGTGTGGGTGGTCCGTGGATGGCTGGTAGCGGCCTGACGGCGCTCCAGAAATAGACCTCGGCGGTGGCGAGGGGGGGATACAGATGGGCTAAAAATATGCCCAGAGAACGGACCCATCAGGCAAGCAGGTCGACCGGCACCGGGGGAAGCTACGACCCGATCCCGTAGCGCCGATTAGCAAAGGCTCTCGCGGGCGGGGATCGGTAGTATCAGTCTTTGTCCTCTGGGATGGCTTCAAGCCGAGCACTTGCCAAGGCTACGCCCCCCTCCCTATACTTACCAGACGCCGAGAGAAAGAGCACAGAGAACGGGTGCGGCGAGGCCAGCCCATTGGCGGCTGGTTGCATAGCCTTTCCGTCCTCGGTTGCATAGCGGAAGGTTAGACCAGACCTAAATCCAGCACGTTGGCCAAGGCCATCATCCCCCGCGTAATTAGGCAGGAGATCAACCCTGATCCCGCGGTAACCGGCGAGGGACCGCAAGCTAGGCACCACCCTCCCTCCCCCCTGGCATCCACGGAGTGACGGGTTCAGCACGCCACCTCCCGCCATATCAGCAAGCCCTGACACAGGTGGCGGTGGAAGCCATCACAGCGTCCAGCTCCCCCCATGCATGCGGCCGGGTGGATCCGCACAGCCGTTTCGTGTGCGGAGATGCCACCTTGCGGGTACGGTGCTGTGTCCGTATCCGGCCCGCCTTTGCCCCGCAGGCCGCTCGTGACCAACGCGTCGGGCAGGGAGAATTATCACAATCCTGCGCTGGCGTATCTGAAAGGGGCTCGCTGGCGCACGCGCCCAGTCCTTCGTCCTACGGTCCGGTTCAGTCCCCTCCTACATCAGCTCGCTAGAGTGACGACCACACAGCTATCTGTGGCGTGACTCGGCAGGTCAGGGTCTTGGCCACCTAACTCTGCAACCATCGATATGAATGGGGGATTTGGCCGGCCTAGCGCGCCCTGTCCGGCTGTCGATAAGGATTGCATAGGAAGGGAGAGTTGCAACGCATGGCATTTTATCATCCAAGGGTTGGGAGTGAACGGACCCTGTTCCAAAGCCGGTTTGACTGGGCGGGTGGAGGTGAAAGGAGGACTAGCGAGGCACTCCAGACCATCTACCCTTCCATACGGTTGACTTGGTGAGTACGTTGGGCGTGGCTGTGTAACGGTACACTAAGCTTCAACTATCTGACCTCTTCCTCGGACCGGTTGGAACAAAAAAATAAATATCAATAAGATCATGCCTGAGCCATTATTTGGTGTCCATCGGCCGATCGAGATCGGCCCTTGCTCTTTTCACCCTCTCCCCGACCACAGCCTGGCGGCTTCTCCTGCCGTTACTCCATGAACGATTGGCGCTCGTTGTCCAGAGGGCTATTCGGGCGGATCTTCTATAGGCCCCCACCGACTCCACCCCCATGGGAAAGGCTTTCCCATCGGGAAATTCTCATTCACAACAGGAAAAAGTTGGCCTATGATAACGCACAAAGGAACGCGGGGTTTACGAATGGCATGGGAGGGGACGGGCAGGCCGCCTTCCGCTACGTCCAGAATGGCTTCGCCACGCTGCAGGCGGTACCTCGGCGCAAACCACTTGCACCGGATACACCCGTTGCATACGGCTGGTGCCATCCCATCGAATCGAGAAATACCTGTCTGGTTCCTGGTACATCAGGGCTGATCGCCGTAACCGGATGCAAGCAGTTTGAAAAGGCCCGGTAGGCCGCATGCCCACATATGTTTCCATGGGTCGCAGACCCTTGCGACCTGCCTAATTCGAGTCTGTTCAGGGTGCGGATAAGAAGCCTATTTGACCATGTGTACCCCGTCCGCCCTTGGTGCGCCGTGTCCCGTCCCAAGCGTTAAACTGAGTACATGACGAGCTTGGTAGATTTACGAGAGCAGGGGATACCCGCTGGTCATCCTTTGCGGTGATAACCAGCGGGGGGGGCACCCCTTGCGGAGGCCAATGGGTTTGCATTCCCAGTACCTGCCCTCGGCAGAGCTGCGACCTGCAGCCAGTACCAGTACACTGGCCTAAGGCGTTGTACCACACCTTTCTGACCTCCATGCCCACCCTCCATAGCCTAGAGCAGCCCTGGGTGAACGCCAACACATCCATGCACACCGCTAGTACGCTTGCATATTTCGCCACTCAGTCCCTACCGACTTCCCGAACCCTGACTCGTCAGGGCCTCAACCGGATTGGGTCGTGAGCGCACTCTCCATCCTCAGTGAGTATCAGGCCCACCAGACGGGTTGCGGTTGGTCGGTAGTGTGCACCACCCATACGTCTCTCGCTTCCGCACAGCAACAGCCACTCCACCATACCCACTGCTGCGGCTACCACCCACTACACCCTTGGTGTACCAACCTCCAAACTCCAACACAGTGGTCGGTCACATTAATCCATGTCCGGTGAGCGACTGAGTTGATGAAAAGGACCTTGCAGCCCAATTTCTCACTTTACTGCAAAGCGTCAGCCTGTCGCACGGAAACCCTTCGCTTGGCAACGCTATCCGACACTCCCAAGACACACGCCTTATCAACGCTGCCACCGGCCCACGACAACACATCTCCTCTACGCTGCTGGCCTAGCTCCGCCCCCCCCCACATATATAGGCTACGCTTACCCACCGGCCCAATCCACCTCTGGCTTATCTCCGCTATTCATTCCGCTCCAATCATACCTCCCCCGGGACCGCAGCAGCTTTGGCCCGTCGTCCGGCTCATACGCGGCTTGGTCGCCTGACTCCTCTCTCCTGCTCACAGGGACCCTTCAGGCTCCTGCGCCTTCCCGCCAGTTCCATGGAGTGATACTCTCTAGACTCTTGGCATACGGTGCCCCATCCTCATTTCCACCCGCAACGCCTATTATTACCCCTCTGCTCGCTCTGTGCCCATTCCTATTCGTATCCGCCAACTGCTGAACGCTGCCCCCTTCTTTCATTTCCCCCCCTCTGCCCTAGCCTGCCTACCGGCTCTCCCTACTCCTGCGATGGGTGCCATGGAGTCGCACGAACGTCAGGCTCTCGTCCCGGCCGGCAGTCTGGGCCCGCGTCGGACCCCCCACCAACCCACCCCCTTCACTGTGACCCGCCCAGAGTCGGCAGAGAGCTTACCGTGCCCCCCACCCCCGCCCTACAGCGACAGCTACCTCCCAGTACCCGCTGATGAGGCCAGCGACTTTCCGGCTCCGTCGTCGCACTATCCGGGCCGCCCCGTGGACGACCGGTCCTCGGCCGGTACGGTGGGCTGGAAGTACGGGTCACCGCCACCCACAGGCTACGGCGCCTCCGTCGAATATTTTCCCGGAATGGGCCGGGCGTCGGCCTCCCATGCCGAGGCCTTTCTACCCCATCACTACAGCCACGCTGGTCCTTCGACGTCGGCCGATATCGCCCCGGACCTACAGCCGCATTCGCCTTATATCCAGAACCCGCACCTGGCCATGCCGACCAACTACGGTGCGGTCAGCCCTCACGACCTCACGGCATCACCGCTGCCGGGCGGGGCAGCCCCGGCCCCGGCCTACCAGGTCATTTACGTCCAAAACTATGTCGTGTGCCCCAAGGGTGGGGACCACCAGTTGGAAACCGAGTTCACCGTACCCGGCGTCCTGTGTGCTCTACTGTGCTTCCCCTGCGGGATACCCTGTTGCCTTTGCAGCACCGAGCGGCGGTGTGTCAAGTGTGGCGCCCGCTTCGACTGACGGGGAGAGGTGGCCGGTACGATCTCTTCACAACCCTTCCTAGGTGGTAGTGCTCTCCAGACTCTTCTCAGAGGTACCCGCCCCCTTCCCGCTCTGCCCGGCCACCATTTGCTCTGCGCACTTACCGCCCGGATTTCACTCTCAACAGCACGCTCTGTGGAAAGACCGCCAGTTTCTCATATACCGGTCCTGATGGCAATGGCACTCGCTCCATCCCATTCGGGCCCTGTATTTTTAGGTGCTGGCCTCCCTCCCTTATCGTGCAGTGTCCGGTAATGCCTACCACTTACCATCCTCCCAAGGCTGGCTTACATTTTGCCATGCAGCCAGTGCCCGTTTCCCAGCCCCTCCCCCTCCACCCGGCTCGTGAATACCATCTAATCCTTGCTAGCCCTGGCTACGCCCACCTCCCTACCCCTGTCCTACTTTGCAAACAGGCAATGCCCTTCCACGGTGGCCGTTTGTCCCAAACCCTAATCCACAAGTCCATCTTCCGTCTGACATCACACCACGCTCCATTTTCCCCGATTGCTCAATCATGCTCCCATGTGTGGACTTTTGTATGAATGTTTAGTCAACTTGCCACTACAATCCCTGATAAAAAGTCCCATGGTCCTAACAGAAATAAGCGTGATAAAAACATATAAATCAAATGCAGTATCTGATACCTGTACTGAAGGTCTCGTAAAACCAAGCGGGGTACGAAGGGTGGAAGATCGGATTGATGATGAAGGCGTGGGTATCCTACATGAGCATCAGAGATAGCGCAGCGGGGGATACGGCGATTGGATTAACCGGGGCCTTACCAGAAGTCTAGATACTCTAAATACTCACGGTCAACGACCCTTTAGGGGACCACAATTCAAGGGTGGTGCGATTGCGAACGATGCACGGAGCTTGCGCGCGAGCCGTGGTTCGAATGGCGGGCGGAAGTGACCCCAGCGCCGTCTCCGTGGGAGGTCGGCGAGACACGCGGGGGCAGGTGGGTGGATTCGCCAATATGGATCAGGTCCGGATCGCCGGCTGCGGTGGTAGTGGGTAGGGACGGTGACGACTGCGAGAAGGCGTAGTTACCGCGCGGACTCTGACTTAGCACACCCTGGCCGTCGCCACTGCCGTTGCGAGGTGGTGTACCTAATGTGATGAGGGTCTGCGCACGCTGGTCGTCCAGCGAACGGCAGCTGCTGTCCCATTCGGCGTTGTGGCGGGGCGGGCCACCGTCGGTCCCGGATACACCGTCCTGCGATGAGTAGGACGCGTACTCACTAACCGGGCGCACCAGCGTCGGGCGCGCGTCATCGTCGCCCTCGGTCGAATGGAGCAGTTCGCGGCGGCGGGAGCTAAAGGCGGTACCCTTGCGAACCACGCCCTTGGTCTTGGCGGCCGCAGCCGACGACGGGAGTGGGATGAGGCGTTCACGGGATATGTACCCGGGCGGACCGCTGCGGTGCGAGGGCCGCGGGCGCAGCACCTCGGAACGCGGGACAGCTGTTGCGGTGGCCGTGCCGGAGTCGGTGGTGTGGATCGAGTCATACTTGCGCAGCGGAGTGGAGTCGCTGATGGGTTTGAGGGGATCGAGCATGCCCGAGCTGGTGGGTACCCCGGGCGTGGCCAGTGTCGTGGATCCACCAACTGCAGCGCCTGGGGTGGCGGAACCACCGGCACTACGGCTGACGGAGCGGACGACGCTAGACATCCCAGACTTGCCACCGACACCCAGTTTATCCAGACTCAGGTGGCGCACCGCGCCCACGACCTTGATCTTCTGGCGCATGTCGATGAACACGTCCGTCTCATCCACAATCTCCTCCTGGATAAGTTCCTCGATGACATCCTCCAGCGTGATGACGCCCAGAAGTCGCTCAGACACATTCCAGTGGCCGCCTGTGTTGCTGCCGGGTAGTTGCGGGCTCTGCGAGTCGGTGCTCGTCATGGAGTCCATGGAGCGACGAACGTCCGAGATGGTCAGGTTATCGGCACCAAAGTTAACCTCGGGCGCCTCGTAAACCAGGGCCATGTGACTGCCACCCTCCTGAAAGATATTGAGAATGTCGAAGAGGGAGGTCTTGGTAGTGACGGCGGGGATGCGGTTGATCTTAAGGCGACGCAGGGGCACAGCGTCGTCCGGGTCGAGAAGGATCAAAGATTTGACTAAGAGTACGCCCACGATGTTGCGGCGATTACCCTCATAGACGGGCACGCGGCTGTGGCCGGCACGCATAATCTCGGTCATTTTGGCGCGGTCCATGATGGAGTCAATGTCGATGGAGTAAACGGACGGGTACTGTGTCATCACATCAATCACCATCTTCTCGTTGAGCTCTAGGACACCGCGGATCATGGTGATTTCATCTTGGGTGAGCGAGCCGCCGTGCGAGGCATCGTGCATCGAAACTAGTTCCTTGAGTTCTGCATTTTAGGTATTAACCACGGTGGGCAGCCGGTAGTGGATATGAGCATAGACCGTTAGGATGGGAGGTGCGTAAGGAGGGGGGAGGGAATCATGCCGGTGAGAAGCACTGCGCGGTCGATAAAAGCGGAACAACCGCAGAAGCGACAAGACTCGCCTTCCGAGTCTCCGCCAGGTAAATAGAGGGAAGGTCGTGATTGTTAAACTTACCGGCCTTGCGGTAGATCATGCCGTGGTTGGCGCCGAGGAGCCAGTCAAGGAAGCAGGCCATGGGGTAACCGAGTGGGGCCTGGGGGAAGTCGTAGAAGTGGGAAATGACCATGGTCCGGAGGGGAGGATGGTAGCACGACATGGCGACGAGGAGGGAGTACCTGGGTTAGTTGTGTTATCGAGAAGCACTGCCTGGTTGTAACAGTTCTGCGCGGAGTATGCAGGGTCCTCACTGCTGGGAAAGGCCCTTACGAATTCTAATGACGCCCCTTGTTCCACCACAGCGGAGGCACGCGACATTTCTCTAAACAGGACGGATTCGGCCGAGGGGTTGAACCAGGGATCCGTGGTCGGCCTCTATTGTAAGAATACCAATTCCGGGCGATAACTACAGTACTTACCAGAATCCAGCGCATAATGCGAACGGGCCTATGTGAAGAGAGGGGAGGATACGCGAAATGAGGGTTAGTACGTCAACGCTAGCATTACGAAAAGCCTGATTAATTGGTGGCAGAAAGGGGGCCGGGTCCTGGTAGTTAACTTACCAGGCGAAAAATGCGCCAATCATGAGACCGTGGCGCGCGCACACGGACTGCGGAATCACCTCGCCAAAGATGAGGATCAGGGCGGTGGATACCAGGACAGCCGTCACACCGCCGCCAAAGATACTGTCCATGATGATGGGCAGGGACTCGTTGATGAGGGTGTTAACCAGCAGCAAGGTTACAAGCAGCCAGTGGCCATTTTTGCGGATGGGCTTGATGCGGGCCGCGTATTTGCGTTGGCGCTCATCACCCGACACGCTGAGAATGTGTAGGTTGGTTTCGTCCAGAGACATGAGACCCAAAGTAAGGCCTGGTGAATGGAAGAAGGATGTGTGATCCAGAAATAGCGGAGGGTCAGGGATTAGAACCGGCCTTAATAAAGGTGGTGAACCGCCACTAACTATAGACCCCTGAACTCCATTCGGAGTTGACACTAGGTAAGCGCAGGGACAAAACAGCTCGAGTCACAGGGCCGGGGGTTGGGCAAGGCGACGCGGTCAATAGCACTGCGGTGAATCGAAATATCCAACTTACCAGCAACGAGGCCACCTAGGAGAACTAGAACCAGCGCAGCGAAGAGCCGCAGCCAAAAGTCGGGCGAACCAGCAGGGATTTCGGGTTCCTCATGGACACGGCCAATATCTGTAGCGTGCGGGAGCTTCTCAGCGTCTGTGGTAGTCACGTCGAGGGCGTACGGGTGGGCTACGGCCACGGGTAGCTGCTGAGTCAGCAGCAGGAGGAGGGCAGCGCTGGCGTAGCACGCCAAGCGACGGGCTATCGTGACGCACGCATGGCTAGGTTGTAGGGGAGGTTTCGACATGGAAGGGCGGGCGTAAAACGGGCGGGACTACTAGGGGACAGAGGCTGATACTCAAAAGGCGGATCGTGGCCAAGGGGGGGAAGAGAGAGGAGAAAAGCGCGAGGTGCAACGTAAATGGCAGGTAAATATCGTTTCGGTGGATGACGGGCTGGATTACGTCAGAAGTGGTGATGGGCAGAGGTTCCGGTTGGATTATGAGGCTGAAGTGGCCAAATCGACTAGGCGAAGCACGGTTACAACGTGGGAGAAGCGGGTCGAACAAACGTCAAAGGGGGCTGGCGTTTAAAACCAACTAGGATAGGATGAAGCACGAGCAGATAAAGGGAGGGTTTCAGACGTCAAGATAAACGTACCTAGGGTACACGCTACGAGTGGACGTCAATAGGAAAAAGGAGGTTAAGGACAGTTCAGTGTCCTCAATACACGCTTCTCACTGGAACGCACGCGTTGTGCCTGGTTAGGGGGGACAATGGGAGGGATGGTGGGGGAGGATTGAAGGGGATCCGAGCAGGGCCAAGGGATTGTCGCGTGGGGTATGATCCGAAAAGCAAATTGTGCGAAACCAAGGAGGAGGTAGAGGATCTGGATGGTGAAGGGAGGGAGTAACGAGGCATTCTTATACGCGCGAACCTACGGGTCAGAAGATGAGACGATAAGGCTAGCCGTGAAGGTCCAGAGGTATCGCTGCCGTCATTACCCATCGGTGCCAATTCTCCCATCGCTACATGCCTGTATGCCGGGTTATAGGCCGCGCGGGAGGGAGAGCAGAGTGCATGTGTCCAGGACCTTCTCACTTCCCTACCCGTATGTAAGCCACATGCGTACGTCATAGTAAACGGTGCATCAAAATGCTAGGGATTGTGTGGCGAGAGCTTTTCCGATTCCCGATTCTGGTCGAGATCTCGGCACCAGGCGACTTTACATCTTATTTACACTACTAATAACCGCACTCGGGTCCCGTTCTAGGTAGCACCGAGGGGGTCACCGTGTGTACCCTGCAGTGCGAACGGGCTGTAAAGCGGCCGGTCGGCCTAGGTGGGAAGACAACCCCGGACCCGCAGCCCTTCCCCACGAGACGGGCCTGGCACCCGCCTTGACAGCCGTAGTGAGCCTATCCCACTCTCTGCCACCCTAGTTTCGTCCGCCCGCCGGCCCATTGTTTTCCCGGTTGAGTCCGTGTAACTGTATGCGATGTGCCGCAGCAATGGGCAACGCTTGGCATAATCCCGCGCTGGTAAATCTGTTGTTGGTTTTGTGACGGCGCGGCTGCTATTAGGTGGGGCAAAGAGCTGATGTCGAACCCGGCACCGTTGGGTTAATCTTAATACCTAACGGTACGAGATGGGAATGGATCATTTGAAGCTTACATTATCGGGTTATTTGGTAATGGGCTCTATGCGGCGTCATTCAGTGACACAGGGAAAGCGCTTCGGATAGCTCAAAATTAGTTTGGCCACACAACCCCACGAGAGCACTCATGGCCACAGTGGATGTTCCTGGGGGGATTAGAGTGACCAACCACGTCCTGGATGGGCTAGCATACAGATCATTTGATAAAGCGAGATGTGCTAGCCAGGGGCGCGACCCCCTGCGGCTCATAGCGAGACGAAAGCCCCTAGCTGCCCGTTCAAGGGTGTGCTGTATCCAACTACCCGTTGTAGGACTCCAAGCTGCCCCCCGTCCCAAAGCCCCTACGCAGCACCAATTTCACCCGTCGGCAAGGCCCGGCCGGAATGCTTCTCGTTGTGCAGCTAAAGTCGGGCTATCGGTACCGTCAACAGTGAAGCAGCAAGCGAAAAGGTTTTCGAGTGCTGTGGCCTATCGTATCCCGGAGGCTTGGCATTGAATGGCCTAATGGGAGCAAGCCGAGATCATCGAAGTAGAACCGCCTCTTCGCAGCATGATTGGCATTGCACTTCGTCCAACTATAATCATCGCCCACACGACCTCTTCGACCGGAAAGACATGCCGAAAAATGCGGCTCAAATGAATCGAGCTCAGGGCCTCTCCCTCCCGAAAGAGATAATTATACCGCTGGGACATAAAGCTGCACATTATTATTCACCAGGGCAATTTTGATACAACTAATGGAATATAATTCTGGAATGGACTTTATATTAGCCATGTGGGACAGGAGCGGCTTCTCCCAAGCGGGGAAGATGGCCTATACTCCCCAGTAGTTGGTTGCCGATATTAGACTTTAACCTTTAACTCCGCACTACATCCACTGTAAGACTGGCCTTGGTGCGTGCAGTCTACAGTCCGAGGTCTGTCAGAGCGGGGGGGAGGGCTCACGGATGAGGCAGAGGTCGTGGTGGCGGGGCAGAGGCGGCGGGGGGCCAATCCAGAGCATCTCACGTGATTGCGGATTCTCCCACCAATTTATCAAAGCGCGGGTCGGCTGACTGCTACTTATTTCGCTTGTGCTGCGTGACTGGCTTTTGCGCCAGTATTGCATGCGGGAAAAGACCATTTGCTGTGGGAGGAAAGGGGGGATGTAATCCAAAATTTCACACGGATCCCCAGTACAGGTTATAGCACCACGGGCAACCTCTTCGAGGCAGGAGGAGTGGCGTGGTCAGGACTGCTTTCTCAAGCCCATCTACCTCCCCCCCCGATTGTGCCGAGCTACTTCTTCTTTGTACTGGTTCAATTGTCTATCAAGTGCTATTCACCCCGCCTCCCATCCCTCCGGTACATTCGCCTTCCGCCAAACCATTTCCCAAAGCCCCTCCGACATTCCCGTCCTCCCCACGTCACCATGGCCCTGCCCGTCACCGATACTGCCCCTACCGACCCCGCCAGCTTCCAATACCAACAGGGATTCGGCAACCACTTCTGCTCCGAGGCCCTGGCGGGGGCCCTGCCGGTCGGCCAAAATACCCCCCAAGTGTGTCCGTTTGGTCTATATGCCGAACAACTCTCAGGCACAGCCTTCACCGCCCCGCGCCACGAGAACCGTCGTACCTGGCTGTATCGCATCCGTCCCTCCGTGGTCCACCATCCATTCCAACCAGCAAGTGCTACGGCTACGCAGGCCACGGCGGAGTCCGCTCTGGGCCGCCACGTTTGTCCGAGTTTTGTGGACCCCCCAGCCCCATCTGACCCCAATGCGGCGTTAATCACCCCGGCCCAGCTACGCTGGAAACCGTTCGATCTGCCCGACTCGGAGACCGACCCGTGTGATTTTGTGGAAGGCCTGCACACCGTCGCCGGGGCGGGCGACCCGGGTAGTCGCCAGGGCCTGGCCGTCTACGTCTACACTTGCAATCGCCCCATGGTGCGCCGCGCTTTCTATAGCTCGGACGGTGACTGGCTCATTGGTAAGTCCATCCGGATAGTGTTTCTCGAATGAACTCCATACCTCCTCGCCGACACTTGAGGCTCCGGTCTCTTGCATGACGCCACCACCTGGAGCCCGCATTAACCTGGCTCTACCCTTCTTGCCCTACCCCGCCCTGCCTTGCGTTTCGGCCCGCAGTCCCCCAGCAGGGTACCTTGATTATCCAGACCGAACTGGGCTGGATGGAGGTCCAACCCAACCACATCGCTGTGGTGCCTCGCGGGATCCGGTTCCGTGTGGAGGTGCCCGACGGACCTTCGCGTGGCTATGTCCTAGAGGTGTTCGACGGCCATTTCCAGCTACCCGACCTGGGCCCTATCGGTGCCAACGGTCTGGCTAACCCACGCGACTTCCAGACGCCCGTGGCTGCCTACGAAGACCGTGACGAGCCCTATCAGATCGTGACCAAGTTTCACGGGACCTTCTTCACTGCCCGGCAGGACCATGTCCCCTTCGATGTGGTGGCATGGCACGGTAACTACGTACCTTACCGCTACGACTTGGCCAACTTTTGTGCCGTCAATTCCGTCACGTTCGACCACATTGATCCGTCCGTGTTTACGGTACTCACCGTTCGTTCGGCGTTCCCCGGCACGGCCCTGGCCGACTTTGTCATCTTCCCGCCGCGCTTCGAGGTACAGCACAACACCTTCCGCCCACCTTACTTCCACCGCAATGCCATGTCAGAGTTTATGGGCCTGATCCGTGGCGAGTACGAGGCCAAACGCGGCGGCTTCCTGCCTGGCGGGGCTAGTCTGCACAGCCTGATGACTCCGCACGGACCCGACATCCACACCGTGACTACCGCCTCCACCCGCGAACTGCAGCCCGGTCGCGTTGCTGATGGCACCCAAGCGTTCATGTTCGAGACCAGTATGATGCTTAAGGTTACCCGGTGGGCACTGGAGGGTAGCGAAAAACTCGACCACGAATACTACAAGGCTTGGCTGACTATTCCACGTGCCTTTGACCCGGCAAATTGCGACGCGCGAGTCGCCCGAAACTAATTAAGATGTGCCTGTTCTCTCGTGCGGATACTTACTTTGGCGGCATATCCGGGTGTGGGGCTGTTCTTTCGAAGTTCGCTTGGGATTGGACGACGGCCAAGTGTACCTGACATAAAAAAATAAACTTCGGTCTTGTGACAACTCAATACTCTGAACATCATGCATTTAATTACTAAGCGTGAGTGGAGGACATAGGGCAACGCGGAGCGTCCTTGTAAGAGGGATGGTGTCGGTGCTGATCATTAGGGGCAACCACCTATCTTTTAGTGGACGGCGCGCACCCGTAGTAAGGATCTAGTCTTGTTCGACCTACAGACATCTCCAGCCAGGTTTTAGATTTTCTTCTTAATCGGAGTCGAATGCGCGCGGGTGCGCTTAACAGGTTTCGAGCCGCCCAGAACCTTGCTGCGCTGCTTAATCATGTAGAGGTACATTTGAGGGAAGACTGGTGGTGGTAGGACATGCGGTAGTGATAGAGGGTACGTTGGTAGGTACAAAATACGTGCGATAGAGAGGAGTTAGTCATGACCAAAACAAACCCCCCCTTCATGTGCGGTAAATGTGAAGGAGGCGACGTGGTTCGTCGACCCAATCACGAGCTAATTAATGGTGATTCTACAATTGGAGTCGAAAGCGATGGAGTATACCTAGGTTTCAAGGTGGGCGACAACTTACGGGGAAAGTACAGGAGGATCTCAACCACGGCGATACCGTAGAGGATGGAGCTGACATCCCGGGCGGCGTCGAGGCTGTAGTAAATGATCGCGGCCTCGCTGGAGGCGCCGAGCGGGTAAAGCACGTAAAAGAAGGTATAGCGGGCCCAGGTGAGCAGGCGGGGTTGGAAGCCGAGGAGGTTGGCGGCGTAGTAGCCGTAGCGGACAACCTCGGTGATGCCCCACGCGCAGATCATGATGGTGAGGAACCAGCTGGTGGTGGCTTCGGGGGCCTTGAACCACTGCAACGGCTCCCACATGATAATGATACGCGAGGCCACCTGTACGAGGTTGGTTAGCACAGGCGAGCGCACCAGACCTAAGGCGGAGTGCACTACATCCAGCAGCATAAAGGTCTGGACGACAGTGAGCGGCCACCCGACCTGGGCGTAAACCTGGGTGTGGTCGCCAGTCTGCAAGAAAACCAGGGCGGTACGGTAGAGGATCCAGGCCCAGCTGGCCATGGACGCTAGGTTGTACGCCACAAGGTAGGCGGTAACCGGACCCGACGAGGACGTCGACTTGGCCATGTTATAGGGGAGCAGGGTGGGGAGAGGTTGTCGATGCGCACGTGAGGGAAGAGGTGGCACCGAGAAAGCAGCGGTGAAGGGTAAAATGAATCAGACAAGCGATGCGTCGAGCTCTGAAGAATGCACAAAGTGTTCTCGGTTGGCGGGGTTGGGGGGGATTGGCCAAGACAACTCCAGAATGAGACGAGGGCCGGCTACCATCGGTGCATTGCGTGGGAAAGTCGTTGAAGACACCGGACCGTTGCGGCGTTCGCTTCCCTTCCATGAAACTAATAGACCGGCGGCAGCAGCGACAGAGCCCAGCTTGGGACTTTAGCACCACAACAGGGACGTGGCGTATTCACCAAGGCCCTCCGGCTGTATGCAAGGGAGGCTCACGGCTACCGTCTATTGACCACACCAGGCCACCACCCAGAAACCTTCTCTGGCAGGCTGAATGTAGGAATTCCACCTGACCCCATCCCGACCGCCATTCCATCCCTACACCCTCCATGGAACTCGCATGCTTCTAACAGTATCGTCCCCCCCCCGAAGACCCCGCCGTTGCCCTCGTCTACACCGGTCCTCGCCCTCCGACGGTCCGCCATGGCATCCAACGACCCCGCTGCGCCGTTTACATTCCCTCCCGTCTACGACTTTCCGCCGTTCTACACGTAGGTTTATGGGAAACGTACCAGGCGCTGCTGCCCAAAAATCCTGTAAAGGGGATGAAGGGAGCACCGATTACCTTTCGGTTGAAGTCTTCATACCTCGTACCGGTACGCCTGACATCGTTCACTCAGCCACCGCCCCCTTACTATGTTCGTACGCCTCTGACCTCGTCATTCTCTCACTTGTCCAGGCGACAACCCACTCAATCGACCTGGCAGGACCAGGTACGGCAATGGAGTTCCCTCATACTCAGCTACTGTCAACACCACCGTCGGTTCCGTCTCAACCTAGGCGACGCCGCCAAGGAGGACCTTTTTTACAACAGGACAATCAACCGTAAGTATCACCAACTTGAAACTACGATACTGGAACAGTACACTTCCCGGCAAAGTAGTGGACGCGAAGGGTTGGGGGAAGCCGGTTGGCCACAACAGCAGCTAACTCTTCCCTAACATCACCTTTACCTCCCTATTTGACCAACATTACCCGCTTACGTTGGCCAGGGCGGTTGGCCCCCGAGACCATCCGGGAGGCGATTCAGTATATGGTAGATCAGAAGCAGGCCACGTGGGAGACGGACGATAAGCGAAGCGCCCCGACCCAGTGCCTGGTCTACTGGCACAAACCTGAAGAGTGGGCCCAACTCATCTATGACTGGGTACGTTTTGCGTAGGACAGTCTTTTGTGCAATAATTACGCCTTCACCTCGCCCAGGGGCGTAGTTGGCCCGAAACGTTTGGACTGGACTCCCTGTACTGATCCTTACCCTCCCACCGGATACTTGATTAATCGCCACAACCAGGTTCAAGATAACGGTCTAAGCAATTCAGTCTATACCCTCTACGAATTGGCACACGATGACGCCACCAAGGGCACCGGTAAGTATAGCCAGCAGATCAACTAGGCTGCCAACGTCCCAGCATGCCTTCGGGTCAATTGACTGCCTATAATACCTACGAGCACGACTCACCCTGGTTCTGTCGAACTCACTGCCACCACCACTGTTTCCTGACGACCTCAATAGCCTTCTACGACATTGACTACCAAGTCCTGCGCAATGCCTTGGACGTCCTTGTGGTGCGTGGCAAGGCCCAGCTGTTCGAGAGCGACGCCAGCCCCGGCAACCCTGGAGTTAAGTTCTTCTAAGTGCCGGAGACCCAGCCGACCGTCGTCGGCTGAAGAACTGGCTGGTAACTCAGAAATCAATCAAATATTTTTTAAAAAATATATCCCCCACGGAAATCAGTCGTGGGTTGTATACGTTATGAAGGGCCAGGTCGCATTAATCATGAGAGCAGTGGCAGCTGATAAACAGTTACTGTCGGGAAAAGCAGCCTGGACCACCGCGAGCAAATAACACTCCACCGGAGGTAGCATGTCCGAAGTTCAGGACGACATTGGACCGAGAGGCTATTAGCCGCCAGCTATCACGGGTTAACGACGGCCCGAAGAGGCAATAGTCGCCAAATGTAAACTGGTCAGAGTCGGCCCGCGCTAGAATCATCCCCCCACACTTATCTCTTACGCGTTTCTATGGATCCACAATTGAATGAAACAAGGGGCCTTATAAGTGGAAAAGCAAGAATTTAGAAAGGTGTAAAAAGATGGTTGCTGGGCGCACAGATAGGTGCTAAGGTAGCGGAAAGGGTGGGAGCAGGGAGAAGGTGCGAGGGTACTTAATGGCACTCACACGAGAATACTAGATAAAGTCGGACATGTTGAACACGAGGCACTTGTTTAATACATAATGTCCCAGGACCGGGTGGCGAAGCTGCTCAATGCATTAAAAAAAACATCATCTTACAGAGATGGCCAATGTAACCAAGAGGGGTCGGATATTACATGCAGTGCTGAACAACGCACAGCTGCGCGGATTGCAGGGCATAGCGGACTTCAGCATTGCAAGGCCAGCTCGGAAGGGTACTAAACTAGCCCTAGATCTGTTAGCGAATCACTTCCTGCTTTTCTACGTTATTGCCTCTACGCCGAAAAATATGGCAACCTGGGATACATTGGGAACCACCGTATGCAATTTGGTGAAGGGAAAGAGGCCGCAGAGCGAAGGGAATCCCTCAGCTAGAGAAGTTTAACCGGCAAGGTAGTCGGCTGAAAAATGCTCGGCCACCCGTCAATTAGATTTCAACCGACATGGCAATAATAGAAGGTGATCACTCCGGCATCAGCCCTATATTACTCAATAATCCCCGTCGCTGGCTATAGTTGCAACAACTAAAACACTAGCGATCCAATGACAACCTATCTACAATTCCACTGCTGACAACCTAGGGTTCCTAGATTGACGTCCACCGGATATTCAGTTGTCACTACCCGCCTCTTGACAATATTCGTCTAATTGTTCTTGCTCGCTTTTGCAAGTCAGTCAGCTGACAACCTACCTTACGTTGGCCCGGAACCCTACTGGTCAGTTCATACCTTCTCCTGGCGTATCCTTGCTTAGGGTTTTCGCAGTGCGGATCTGCCTATTTAAGGTAGATGCCATGTCGCCAGTTGACAACTAGGAACTTTCGATGTAGGAATTCCACTTCCTCTAGCCCGCACCCCCTATTATTCTGTGGCGGAGGTATGTATGAGGTGGGCCACTATGACTCATGGCCTTCATACCAACCCCTGACCCCAACCGTTGAGCTCCGCCAACTGCCAGGTCTACTAGATCTCGATAGATGACGACCAACACCAGGGGATATAGAAAAAGGAGCCAAGGACGTCCCCGACCAAAATATCTTCAGTATTCATTCGTTTTACTATTTCACTTTACCTTGTCTTCGCGATGTTCCGTGCCTCCCCCCCCCATCGCTTGCTTTCCAACCCCACAACTTGTAACTGTTTGAGCGCATCGGCCCTTCCTAGGTGAACCCGTCTTCAATAAAGCTCAGCCTAACACAATTCACCTCACCTACCTTGATTAAGCCTACTAAAATCCACAACTCCGCTGATTATTTGGGCGTCCAGTTTGTAGCCACTAGGGTGTCAGATCAACTAGCCCAGATACCGACACTATTACGATTGCCGGTTCGGCTCGGCAGCCAGGACCGAGCCGAGCCACATCTCCTGGCCCAACCTCATTGAAGGGGGAATGATGAGTTCCCGAAGGCTGCAGTAAGTCCTCGTAAAGGCGTTTCATGTTAATATATCACGTGACTATTTCTAACGCCTGTAATTGGCGGCCGTGATTTCGACGATTTTTTTTTCAAGGCACCTTACCAGACCCTCGTTCGATGCGTAGCCCATTAGGTTAGACTTCCTACACAGCGCTAGCGCCTCCTGGCAAGTCATGCCGAGTCATTCGCACGTCAGGACGCCGCACCACAATGTAAAGTAGTGTCCGCGGCGGCGTCTCCACTGTACCCAGCCTCAGCTCCGATGGCAGCCGTTCGCCTACTTGGCCTGGAACCCAGCACAGATACCAGACTGTCGAACCTGCCGTTGGGGAAGATTGCCAAGTACGAGATCCAACGGCAAATGCAGGACGGTGCTACCAGGCTGGACCATGGGAGCTACGTCGGCCAATCATGACGGTACGGTACGTCGAAACACGGAGTGAATGGCGAGGATGGTGGTGGGTGTGGAGGGGTAGATGGACGGATCCAAAGCTCTGCCGCCCGCCAATAATATGCCGCCCCTTCCTAATCTCTCACTCGTATTTTTTTCCGCATCTACTTCACCTACGCTGGTCGCACATCTGGCAGCTGGGGGATGGAGATGCAAATAAGCATAACCCCACAGAAAATACGTTAAGGTGGGAGCTTGGGGAGGAAAGCGCCCCGCGGGCATGGCTTGGTAGAGATGGGTGAGGAGTGAGGAAGGTATTCGGCTAACGGTGAAGCGCAGGTTCCTCAACCGTCAGGGTCGGCCCACCATTGGTGCGGAAAAAAATATCCACCCATCCAGCTTTTCCCACAAGCACCTGGGGCCAGGTCTGCCGATGAGAAAAAAAAAAAGAGAAAAGGCGGGAAGGGCGCAATATAGGCGGGGCATCTTAAAATCAGCCATCAGGTATCAAAGGCCCCCAACTTGCCCAACCCCGAACCCGCTCCTCCTCCTCCACATTCTGCTTTTTGTTGTTCTTGTAATCGTTGTCTTGTTGTGATCGTAACATTCCGATCCGGTTTCAGCCTTCGCTTTCTCTACTCCGCCTCATCTGTTCGTGGTCATCAAGGTAAGCACCCAGGTCTGATTCGGGCCGTCTTTGCTGGCATTTTTCCAGCCACCCTACCTTCTCCAGTGCTGATGTCCCATATGCTAGACGATGTTGATGTGGCATGTTTGGATCTCTAGGCTCCAGAATCGGTGCGATTCAGGCTGTCGCGCCTTCAATCACTGGACTTTTACTCACGGATGTCTGCCCTGATCCCACAGCCACCTGCGGGTTCACCATCTCGCCCGCACGTCAATATTATGCTGATCGTGAACTCTAACAAACATATTCTTTCCGCCCCTCTCATATCCCCCCACTCCTTCGCGAAGCAGACATCTTGCCCCCCTCTCACCCTCACGACTACCCACCTTCATCATGACTGACTCCGACCACGAGCAGGAATTCGCGCAGACCACTTCGGCTGGCTCTTTGACCTACCCCCTGCAATGCTCGGCTCTGCGCAAGAACGGTCACGTCGTGATCAAGGGTCGTCCCTGCAAGATCGTCGACATGTCCACCTCTAAGACTGGCAAGCACGGTCACGCCAAGGTCAACATGGTCGCCACCGACATCTTCACCGGCAGGAAGTACGAAGATATGTCCCCCTCTACCCACAACATGGATGTGCCCCACATCAAGCGTGCCGAGTACAGCCTGATCGACATTGATAATGGCTTTCTGGCCCTCATGGACGGCGACGGTCTCCCCAAGGACGACATTAAGCTGCCCGAAAACGAGCTCGGCGAGGCCATCAAGAAGGAGTTCGAAGCCGGTAAGGACATTGCGATCACTGTCCTGACCGCTATGGGCGAGGAGGCTGCTATCTCCTGGAAGGATGCCCCCCAATAAGGCATCCCGCGACGGATATCTTTCCAATTCACAGTATCCCCTCAGGCCTACCTTCGTTCAGGAACTGGTGGACTCCTTTCCTGGCCCTCTACTGGCTGCGTACTGTTGTTTTTTACTCACTGACCCTTCTTTCGCACGTTACCTGCGAACCGGACGTCGTGAAATTTATGTCAGAGATGATTAAAAGTCTTAAGTACGAAAGTTGGCCATGTGTAATACCACTCAGGTTTTAATGAAGAAAGGGCAACCAGATGTTATAGATATGGGTCTATGTAACTCACTTGTCTTTCGTGATGAAGCATGTATCACCTTCCCTATCCCTTTACAAAACCCGGGGCCCTGAAGCTGTCGTGCAAACGAATCGGTATCCCAGACCACCCTCGACGCACAGCTGCTTGCAATTAATAAGGAAGCATTCATGGCGAATCTGCTTTTTTTTTACATCAGCTTGCGGAGTCAAAAAGGAGTGAGCATCAGTTTTATTATGCAAGACTTGTAGGAGAAGTGGACCGAAGAGGTAACGTGCAACTGATCATTGAATGGAGTAAACACCAACTGACAGTCAAGGAAAGATCAATGTGGCGATCGGGGAGCTTGACCATAGGGCGGAGAACAACCCACGAGAATCTTTGAGTTGGCGGCCGAAAATGCCTTCCTAGGAAAAACGACTTGTCGTTGCCCATATAGCCTTCGGAAGCCAGAACGCTGGTTTATCGAAGACATACAGGGGGCGGACTAATCAAGTAAGAATAAGGGTACTGGGGAAAAAATAAATAAGAAATAATCATGAGTTCGAATAGCAATGGTAGTTGTGAAAGAGGACAGAGCTCCACCTAGGTGACCAAGCTTCGGCCTAGGACATGGATCGGGGCTTGCACTTGCGACCAGGAGTGGTAGTGGTCGGGGTGGAGGGAGCCGAAGTCGTAGTGGGGATAACCGGAGTGACGGGAGCATTGCCGACCGGGGTGGTGGTCGGCAGGTTGGGGACCGAGACGGTGTTGGCCGGCGCGCTGGAGCTGACGATGGGGGCGATCACCGAGTAACCAGTGGAAGTCGAGATCGGGGCCGGAACCGGGATCACAGGCGAGTTGGTAGCGGTGGGGGTGGCAGCCGGAGCCGGAACTGAGCTCATCGTCGAGTTGTTGACCGGGGCAGCCCCACCGGCACTGATCCCGTTGGCCGTCAAGGTGATCGGAGTCCGGTTGTTGTAGAGGTCCAAACGGGGGTCGGCACCGTACGCGAACTCCCCAATCTCAACGAACTCGGTTCCTGGGAGCGGGTAGTTGGCAATCACCA
The DNA here is from genome assembly GCA_027575765.1 of Tieghemiomyces parasiticus. Lineage (NCBI taxonomy): Eukaryota > Fungi > Kickxellomycota > Dimargaritomycetes > Dimargaritales > Dimargaritaceae > Tieghemiomyces > Tieghemiomyces parasiticus. The sequence continues at coordinate 11,662 of JANBPT010000129.1, read as the reverse complement.
TGGGGTACCCAGTCATGACGCCGCCAGCGACGCCGTCAATACTAGCCGTGGCACAGTTATGGTAGAATTCACGGTTACCCGAAGCATTAATCCAGGACCAGGCGATGGTAATGCTATCGAAGGACGGCATCGTGGGGGGAATCTGGAAGTTAATGGTAGGCGGGCTAGAACCCAGGAAGCACTTGGTGAGGACCGTGTGGAAGGAAATGAAATTTTTGTCGTCCAGCGAGAAACTAATCTCACAATGGCCGCCTTCGTGGATGGCACCCTCATTAAAGGCCCAGGACACCTGCTGGCCGGCCTTATAGTTCACCACGGGACCCGATCCCTTGGGGTGACGGCACAGAGGGAGAACGGCCACGCCCTTGGAAGCGATGGGGGATGCCGAGTCGTAGTCCGGGGCACCGTACTTGGCGCACTCAGGCAGGGGACTGCCGTAGATGCAGACGCTGGTAAGGAACTCGTGGGCCGTGACAGCGGTGACGAGAGCGGCGCCGGCCAGGAAGTGAAAAAGACTGGAACGCATGTTGATTAGTTAGGCGAGCTGTAGGTAAGTGGGAGGAGCGGTCGAAACGAGCCAGGGACTGCACGGTAGAATTAAGAACTGATAATGATTAGGCGAACCAGTCGGGGAGAAAGTGGAGCGGGAATTCTTGCGGGTATGACAACCAGGCCAGGGACAGGAGGTGGAAAGGTAGCGGGGGTAGATAGACGTGGACGGTGAATCAATCAAGTCGGCCTAGTAGAATTAGGGGATGGCTATGCGCAGCAGTTAAACCAAAAGATGTTGTGGGGAATATACGTGAAATTAGTAATGAAAAATGAGTAAAGAAAGGTCCCAGGTGGTGTCTGACAACGGTTCGCGCGGGAGGGGGGTGGAGAAGGGGCAGTATGGATAGTCAGAAATCGATAGCGGCTGACCCGGTTTATATACCAGTGGTAGATGTGAAGCTAGCAGCAGGGAGAAGGGGGGATGGTAGGTAAGGAAGGCCCCGGGTCACGCTGAGCAGATGACGGGACCTGCGTAAAAGAAGGGCAAAGCTGGTGCAGAGAGGCCATGGTCAGGCGGAAAACGAGAGAGAGGGGGGGGGGGTGAGGGTCTAAGGCCTGGTAATTGAGCAGGTGAGCGAAGGTTCGCTTCGGAGCGAACTAGGCAACCCCACTACGTTGGATCGTCGGCCGATTTGGGCCGGGGTATAGTGGGCGCGGGGATAGACTTGTGGGGGGGGCTTGGCTTAAAGGATTGTCCATTGGCCGGGTTGGATAAGAAGCAGAGTGAGTGGCGGTAAACCGGGAGGCAATAGTAAGACCGAGCCCGAAGGAGGGGGTTGAGCGCGAGGGATTTCCAATTATCGCCCATGCAGGACATATAGGACACGCCTCCCTTAGCGTCCAAGTCAACGCCAACAACATGGCCCCTGTCGCTGCCTCTTTCACCCATCTCCACTGCCTTGGCATTAGTTTCATGAAATTGTGGTGGGTGGTCTCGGTCGAGATCCATCTATAACGCTAGATAGTTTATCGTTTCGTTGACAGGTAGTTTTCTGGTCTGCTTAATTTGCATCCACTATCGTCCCCACCCCTTAAGGCTTATCTAGTAGAATATGGTTGGTGCCGCAACTATTACGGTCCTCGCTTATTTTCCGGCGGCTTTCTTTGGGACCTGACTTACCTGGTCCGTAGTCTGGCAAAACTCCCTTCGATGCCGTCGACTCCAATCGGACCGACGCGCAGATTAGATCGACTATCCCTCGGCCCATCGGTCAGAATCGATCTCGTTTTACCCCTTCTCCTCTTCCCCACTTTCTCCTTGACGGAGATACGCTCCGTGTTCATCTTTTTAATTAACTTTTAGACTATAGCCGAACGGCTATGGTAGCAGGTGTCAACGGGATAATGCTTACTCACCGTTAACCACGATGAAGTGGATGGGTAGGCTAAGGACTTCCACCCGCCAGTCGCACAGATAGTACAGATTTCCTTGGGAAATGGATTATCCATCGAGTCCTGAGACTTCCTCCTACGTCGCAACCCTGCAGGCGCCGTCAGCTGTACCTAATTTCCCGCCGCCAGACCCTGTGAGTGCTGCTAAAGATAATGTCGGCCGACAGTAATGACAATGGTAGGTGGTCGTCAAAGGAGGGAGGTCACCTCGGTCAGTCTGGGGTCTGGTTTGTGAACTGGGCTTCGCTCTGCGACTAGCCAGCTGAGTTAGGAAGGGGAGAGCCCGGGCTCACTTTCAATGTACTGGTACAGTATTCCGCAACCCCGCCCGCACCAACGGCCCGGCGTGGGCTCCTACCTCGTTTACTCCCCCCATTCTCTAGTACCGTCGACTGGTGTCTAGGCTGTTAAGAGAGAAGGATACTGCGCTCTAGCTTAGGGCACCTCTTCGCCAGGATACAATGCCCATCACCTCCCCCACTTTCCCTAGGTCGAGAGACTTGAGAACCAGCGCCGAGGCTGCTGTCGGCGGCTCACTTCCCCCAGTATCATAAAAATTACTTATCCCTTTGCTGAACTGGAGCACTTCGTCTGGCATCAGAGTGCTGGCAATCATACGGTACCCCAGAATGCTCAGTGGTGGGCGGGTGAATGGGGAGTTCCGCCGCTCCCGCTGGAGCCCGGACCTGAAGTCCACAAATAGGGGGGTAGAGGGGGTTACGGAGCCATTCATCATTCCCTACTCCCGACATTTTTTTTGGATAGTCGGTAGCCCTAAAGCTGCCTATCGCTCTGCCATGGTACCTTTATTAACCGAAATGCAAGCGGTCCGTTAGCTACATTAACTCCCCCCTTCCTATCATCATGGCTTGATGGACCGCTCGCCCCTTGTCCGAGTAGATGTAAATCAATTTCTATTAGTCCGCTTTGATGGGTGGAAAGGATTGGATGGAGCCATTTCAGCGCATTCGAATCCCGGTATGGAGCCTGGCCAAACGACTATCGTACACTGGCAGATCGCCCAGGTCTTACAATGCTGGTCAAGCTAAAGTACAACCGTTACAAGGCCACCTCGCGACCGGCCCAATCCCCATGTAGTGGAGCTCAGTCAGGTCGAAGAGAGAGAGAAAGAGTGAGAGAGGGGGGGTGATAAAATCACGGAGATAGATGTTCTTGGCCCGCAGGATCGCCTGACTGTCCTACCACTGTCGCTCCTCACATTTCCGTTTGGTTATGGCAGACTGAGTCGCAGCGCGCTGAATTCTATAAGGTGGGCAGTCGTACGGAAAATGACTGGCTCATTGCCCATCGGGCGGCTCTGGGCCTATAGCAAGACAACTAAGTAGCGGGGCGGCGAAGGTGAAGACCGGAAATCTCGTAAGCTGGCCCTTAGGGTTATCAAATTCATCATTCCCAGTCGACAAATGGCAGCCAATGGGAAAGCTTGAGGCTCGACACGCCTTCCAAAGAGACACTGTAGCCCGAAGTGGGTGTGTAGTCAACTCCAAGGGCCTTTGACGTAGCACACCACGGTAGAGCACGGTGGATGACCGAACCCGAGGAGCCAGGTATAACCTGGTGACCATATACTGGCCGTCCTTCCCTTAGCGCCTTACGTAACGACCTACGGCTGCGGCAGGGGCACCACGCCCTTAGGTAGTAAGAAGCAGGCCGGGAAGTTGGGGACTATTCGATATATTCAGTGCTTCCCCGAATGGCTCGATTGAAAACTTCCGACTGGACTCTTAGTCTGCACGGGTAATCCGCATGCGAATATAATATATCCCTCACATAATATCCAAGTCGAAGGATCCCAGGGCGGCGTTAATTTGAAATAGTCGCCTCCCATAGACCACAACAGCTTGACTCACGCAGCCACCTTCATTCACTTCCACGGCTTCCCTAGCCTTGGTGTCGGTCCGAAACGGCCATGTTATGGTCATCCATATCAAGCTCTTCACTATATCGCAGCTCTTCATTGCGCGACGAAAGCCGGTCGATGGCGAGCTTAGGCCGGCTCTTCCGAAGCTGATGTTTGTCACACAGCAATCAGTCTCACGATGCTTCGAATGTCCGCATTCGGACAGCCCACTCGCTACATCAACCTTAAAACCGCCCGACTGAGGTGCCAAGGTGGAAGCTTGGGACTAACCCAAATAGGGTTGACAATGCGCCAACCGGAGAAATCCATTAACCGTGGGTGGTTAGGTTCACTAACGCCTGCGACTCTACGTGCAAATCGACCAAATTAGGAGTGGGGCTTCGCTATCGTGGTGTGTTGGTGTTAAAGGGAAGGCATTTCTTCATAGAATCGTCTCTGGGCTAACCTCACCCACCAAATATCGCATTCTCTGCTCTTGTGAGTAACGTTATGCACTCATGGCATACCTTTTTCGCTTTCCTATTCGGGAAAGTGGAGCCACTGTTCCATCCTACCCACTGGCTACTTACCCTCCGGTTCAAAACGAAGCCGATCGTCAAGATTGACCGGACAACCGGGGGCATTAGACACTATGGATGGTGTCATATAAGGTAGGCAGGAGTTGGGCGGAGCTTTTAGCTGAAATCAATAAAATAAAATGATGAGGTAATACGTACAGGTACATGAAGGGTAGCGTTTTCCGCACTGCCCGTCAAGGTCTACGGCTAATCGTCAGTTCTCAATTCTGCCGTTTATCTAGCCGTCTGAGTGGAAGGTGGAGTCTAGTCCGTGAATTATTTGCGCCACACGACATTGGGAGTGGGCTGTATGTAGTGCTAGGTGACCTGCATGGAGGAGGTTGCGGGTTGTACTTTAACATGTAAGTAATATATAACACAACGATGGTATTCGACCGAGCCGACAAGAGCAAGTTGGCCAATTGAGTTTATACGTCGCTACCCACTACTGCTCACTCCGCATGGCCTGAGGGGTGAGGCCCACAGAGACCGGATCATTGGCCAGGCCAGCGTGGAGAATTATGCGGCGTAGTTGTGACCATCACAACGTATCTGCTCGATAGCGTTGGATGACACAGGTCAACGGGCTGATATAGCCACGCGATATTCCGTGTCACTAGCCAGAAGCCCACTTTATCTCACAGATTGCAATTGTAATATATATGTTCTGACCGGTAGTACTGTTGGATCTGCGTCACGCAGGGTGTCACAACGCATCACGCCAAACCTGAGGCTGAAATTGTACCCACGTTGTCGTTCCTTGTCCTTTGAGGAGTTGACCGCCAAGCCGAAATTGACGAAACCGCAATGAGAGCAGCAACCGACGCTCTTGAGTGATCACTTGTTGCTTGAATTTTTTTTTCTACGAACCAGTGCTACCCCCGATTTACAATGCTGGACATGTACGTGCCGTGGGCGCACCCTGCAGTTTCCCTATAGATCCTGACTGCGCAGTGGAGCAGCCAATACGTCACTCGTATGAGGCGGTCGGTGGGTCTTCGCCGATGTTATGATATTTTCTGATGGTCTGAGCCAATGCCACATACCTCGACGGGTTACGCAAAAGGACGATGGCTTATTAGCCGATTAAGTACACTTGACGAATAAACCGTAACAATTTGATGAATACTTCAACCCCCCGGTCCACGGGTATTCCATATCAGTTGACGAATCATGGCGGGCGGATGGTCATGTTCGATTTTTCGTTGCACGCTATAGGTTGTTTTACGTATGTCATTAGCTTTCATAGGAGAGGGGGGGGCTGGGTAGAGTAGGACCTGGTCATACGGGCGTGCTGGGAAGGGGAGTTGCATCTAGACAAGGGCCATCACCAATCAACTGACTGCCAGGGGATGATGGGCGACGGGGGGGGAGAGCAGTCGACAGTATCTGAAAGTTAGGAGATTAGACCTAGCGGCCCCGTTCGGACGACTTGTCATTGGTACTCGCAGCTTCTAAAGAGGAATATTAATTAATAAGGCCGTGTTGATGATGAAAAGAGGAGGGGAATAGGTATTTAACGTCGCGTAGGCGTTGCGATCCTCATATTAGTGGCAATTGTACCAGGGCATGCCCTAATGCAAAACTTCCTGTGGGGGGGGGAAATGGTGATGGCAGTACAGTGCCAGCGTATGGGTGTCGGCGGAGGTGGGACGAAGGAGAGGGGTTTACCCCCTATCAAAGGGTGGGAATGGGATCTGTCAGCCCCTCCATCCCATTGGGAGCATATCAGCCCAGTGGCAGTCACCCACAACTTTGAGGTGTGACTGCAGTTTCTTCAAGCCCTCCCCGAAAAGGTCAGTGTGCGTGACCGCAAGGAGGGGAGGTGAGGCGTTGGGAAGGGACATGGACGTATCGTTTCACTTGCCTCTCTTCCCATCCGTTGTCTTCCTTAAACGCTCACTCATTTCGCTGCCCGACACCTCGGCCTTTCACCCATCTCGCTCTGACAAACCCCCCCATCCACTACACCCTCACTTCATCCTCACTCCCCCGACGCATCCACTAGCCCAGCCCGCCTTTGACAAATGACCCTGTTCCGGTTGGCCCGCTACGGCTGCGCCTCCCGCAGCCTCAGCGCTCGTCCAGTCCTGGCCCGCCGTTCGTTGGCCACGGCCAAGGAGACTATCACCAAGCTTGAGCAAGTGACCGGCCCGGCCAAGGCGAAGGCCGATACGTCACGCCGCAAGACCAACTTTCCCGGGGCAGCCAACTCGTACTTCACGCCAGACCTGGTGCTGACCAAGGCCATGGAGCCCGTGGCAACCTACCAGGTTATGGACACGGACGGGATGGTGGCTGACCCACGTCACGAGCCCGGGGTGTCGGAGGAATTGGCTGTAGGCATCTACCGTGACATGGTGACGGTGCGGAGCATGGACAAGGTGCTCTACGAGGCTCAGCGCCAGGGCCGCATCAGCTTCTACTTGACTGGTTACGGCGAGGAAGCCATCGTGGGCAGCGCAGCGGCCCTCAACCCTCGCGACGTGATGTTTGGCCAGTATCGTGAGGCCGGGGCGCTCGTACACCGCGGGTTCACACTCAACCAGATCATGGACCAGTGCTTCGGTAACCACCGCGATTTGAGTCACGGGCGTCAAATGCCCGTGCACTACGGCAGCCGAGACCTGCATTTCGTGACCATCTCGTCGCCCTTGGCCACCCAGATCCCACAGGCGGCTGGGGCGGCCTACGCGCTCAAGCGACAGGGCGAAGGCCGGTGCGTCATGTGCTACTTTGGCGACGGGGCGGCCAGTGAGGGTGACTTCCACGCGGCGCTCAACATGGCCACCACGTTGGAGTGTCCCGTCATCTTCTTCTGCCGTAACAACGGGTTTGCCATCTCGACCCCGGCCGCCGAGCAGTACCGCGGGGATGGCGTGGCCAGCCGTGGTATTGGCTACGGTATGGACACTATCCGGTGCGACGGTAACGATGTCTGGGCCGTTTACAATGCTACCCGCAAGGCCCGTGCCCTGGCCGTTGAACAGAACCGCCCCGTGCTCATCGAGGCTCTGACCTACCGGGTTAGCCACCACAGCACCTCGGACGACTCGTCGGCCTACCGGTCTGCCAAGGAGGTCGAGGAATGGCAGCGGCGTGACAATCCCGTCACTAGGTTGCGCAAGTGGCTCGAGCACCGCGGCTGGTGGGACGCCGACCGCGAGGCTGCCGCTACCGCTGAGATCAAGGACGCCATCATGGCTGCCTTCCGCCGGGCCGAAAGCACCACCCTCCCCCCCGTCGAAATGGCCTTCACCGACGTCTACGCTGCCCCGGAAATGTCCCCAGCCCTGCAAGCTCAGAAGCGTGAGGTCGAGGCCCTCCTGAAGAAGTACCCCGAGTACTACAAGGTCGACGACTTTGCGAAGCCTGAGTAGAGAAATCGGAGGGAGGGGGGAAGTCTGATCCAGCTGGTCCTTCGATGATGTTAATTTGCTCCAGTAAACATTTGGTGTAGCTACGGAAACGTGAATGTCTGGGAGGGGGTTTAAAAGGTGTTTGATTAGACCCAGTATCCGTGATTCATCGTGTGGGTTTGATGGGGCCGATAATTTACACACCATATTGTAAATCGCTTACTCCAATCTCATTCCTCCCTCCCTTCTGGACAAGTCAGTTAACGTGCTACCGCCTCCCTACCTAATGGGCAAGGTTATAAGCCCCCCCCCTCAATCAACACACTTCGAGCCATACTAGCCACCCTACTTTTGCCAACCGGCGAGATCAACCATAAATCCCACAAAGATTGATATTGATGAGCTATTGTATACGCTCTATGTAACTGTCCGATTTATAGTGTCGACAGGAGGGGGCGACGTGTATATAAATATATATATAGGGAGAGGGCTTGTGAAAGAGATGGGTATGGACCAGAGGCTCTAAAGCAAGCTCGATATAAGGCAAAGTAGTACGGTTAGGGGTAGATAGGTGAAAAACGGACAAATACAATTGACACGGGAGACTCTAATAAAAGCGACTTCCGCAACCAATACCAAGGTATCAAGCGTCCCAGGAAGGAGGAGGAGGAGGGTACATAACCTCCTTACTTCTAACGTGCCGGCCACATCACCCAAGAGAAGGGTTTACGGCTCAGCTCGGGACTGTCTAGTTGATCCGCGTATCCTGCTTCTCCGCCGCCGCCAACTCGACCAGACAGTTGACGATATCCTCCGTCTCGGGTACGTGCCAAGAGGCCATGGTCTTCTTGAGATTAGACCCTACGGTGACGTTGAAGATACCGTTCTTGCGATCGTCAGTCAGCTTGAGCTGAATCTTGCGCAGAGCGCGGAACATGTCCTCATCGGTCTTGTCGTCGCCCGCGCAAAACACGAACCCACAATTGTCCTGAGCAGCCCAGAGGCGCTTGACGATCTCGCCCTTGTTGATGGCCTTGGGGCGCACCTCCAGGTTCTTCTTGCCCACCAGGATCTCGACGGGCAGTTTCGACACCACGTTGTTCTCGAGGTGGTTCTGGCACTCGTTGGCCTGGAATACGCCATACTCGGGGTCGGCATTCCGGTAGTGCCAAGTAACGGCGCACTTCTTGACCTCAACGAGGGAGCCTGGGGTGCGCTCCTCGTAGTATTTAAAGATCTGGAGTACGTCGGCCTTCCAGCTCAGGTCCAAGTTCTCGGTGAAGTTGGTCCACTGGCCGCCAGGGGCTTTGATGAAGCAGCCATGCTCGGCGCTCAGTCCCAACTTGGGCAGGTGGCCTAGGTGCTGTTCGAGGAAGGCCTGATCGCGACCCGAGACCACCCAAATCGAGTTGGCCGGGTTGGCAGTTAGCGTGGCGAGAGCGTCCAGCATAGCTGGCGGGGGCAGGGCGTCGGACGGGTTCTTGACAATGGGGGATAGAGTGCCATCGTAGTCGAGACAGATGAGCCGGCGGGCGGCACGGCGGTACTGGGCCACGGTGAGATCGACATCAAGACCGGAGGTCACGTGCGACATCTCGGCGGCCAGCTCGCTGGAGCAAATCTCGTTAAGGAAGGAACGCACCCAGAACTTGGCGTCGTGGCTGACCACATAGTTGTAGAGCTGGGTGTGCTTGGTGAGCTTATCCTCTTCGGACATGCTGAGGGCCTCGTGAATGGCGTCGGCCACTCCTACGTAGTCCCAGGGGTTGACCAGGATGGCAGCGCTGAGCGAGCTGGCGGTCCCCGTGAACTCGCTGAGGATCAGAGGACTGTGACGCTCCTGCTGGCACACCACAAATTCGTGGGAGGTGGTGTTCATGCCGTCGCGCACTGAGGTAATGAGGCCCAGCGCAGCGATGTTGAGCAGGGCATAGTACTCGTCGCGGTCGAGGAAGGCGCTGTGGTGGTGGATGGGGGTGAACTCGAGGCTGCCGTAGGTGCTGTTAATGCGAGTGACCAGTTCCGACACGCGCGACTCGAGGCGTGGGGATTCCGTCTTGGGCGGTGAAGTGACCTGGATGAGCACCACACGGTCGCGCCATTCGGGGTACTTCTCAAGGAATTTTTCAAAGGCCTTAAACTTTTGCACGATGCCGGTGACCTCGTCCAGCTTGTCGCGGCCAATGATGATCTTCTTGCCGGCGTACATCTCCTGGATGAGCTTCATCTTGACGCCCACCGCGGGCTTGGATCGGCTAGCCTGGACGCTTTCCACGTCGATACCGATGGGAAAGATACCGACAGGCACCAACCCGCCGTGGTAGTCGACGCCCTTGGGGGTGGATTCGAGACCCAAGACACGGGTACAGCTGCTGATGAAGTGGCGCGAGTACGAGTAGGTTTGGAACCCAATCTCGCTGGCGCCCAGTAGGCCCTCCAAAATCTCCTTGCGGCGCGGGAGGGCGCGGAAGAGTTCCGAGCTGGGGAAGGGCGCATGCAAAAAGAACCCAATGGTGGCGCCCGGGAGGGCCTGGCGCAGCAGTTGGGGGACTAGGAGGAGATGGTAGTCGTGGATCCAGATAATGTCACCCTCACGGTACGTGTCGAGGACGGCCTGGGCGTACACCTGGTTCACAGCCAGGTAATCGTTCCAGTAGCTGACGTTCTTGCGCGGGTCGGCCACGTTGTCCCAAGGAATGTAGTGCAGAAGGGGCCACAGGTCGGACTTGCAGTATCCCTCGTAATGGCCATAGGCCTGCTTCTTGGGGAGGAAGACGGGGATACACTGCTTGTCCTGCACAAACACCTCGCGGAGGTGGTTCCGCAGGGACTCCGGGAGCAGGTCTGGGTAGCGCCGCTGGCCGTCGGCGTCCACGTACTGCCCGATGCTGCCAATGTGCACCGACTCGGGGTTATCGGCCTGTAGGGAGCGGATGCCGGCGTACATTGCAGTGTGACCGCGGCGGCGGCTGAACGACCAGACGTACTGGTCGGCGTCTGCCGAGGCAGCGGGTCCGGCGACATCGCTGGACAGAGTAGACTCATTATCGTGCGGGTGAAGGGGGCCGCTGCCGGGCGTAGATGTGGCAGAGCCAGGAGAGGAACCCTCGCCTTCGGACCGCTTCTGTAGGGCGCAGATGTAGGGCAGGTAGTGGGTCACGGAGATGACGCGGGTGGCCTTGGTGTCCACGGCCGTGCGCGTACGGCGCATGGGTGGCGGTATGTTGGGGCTGATGGCCGGGTCGCCCGAGTAAGTGACGTTGGTCATGACTAGGTCCGCCAAGTGGAAGGATGGAAGGAGGTATGCGTCGGGTAGGAAGGTGGAATTTGAGGATTCGACTGTGGCTAGTTGAGCAAGTGACGGCGATTCGTACTTTTAAATGGAAAGGTGGCACAAGGGTGTAACGGTCAGGGTACCCCTATGGTGTACAATCAGGCCAGAGCAGGTACCGGATGTCAGCGTGCCAGTGGGGGAGGGAGAGGGGGGTAGAAAGGACGGCCGTTTTACAAGGAGGAGGAGCACGGGTAGGCTAGCGTCACGAGAGAAATGGCAGTAGGAATGCAGCGATCGTTCCCGGGAGGACACTGGGCGATGCCTATGTTACCACCTAGGAAGTTGTCAGCGGCACAATGGGCGAGGGGGCAAACGTAGCACAAGGTATTAGTCAGACGCAAGGTTATAGGAGAGTGGGGGGGGGCGAGTCCAGGGTCCAACGTCCCAATGAAGTAAGCGGAGAAGGGAGAGGAGACCGCCGGGTGGAATAAGGGATAAAAATAGGGGAGAGGCAGGGTAGAGAGACTGGAGTACCAGAAGAACGGAAAAGGAAAGGGAAAGGGAGGGAAGGAGGGGGGTTCGGCCTGATTTATAAAGCCGGCAGGGCCTGAGACGCAGGTGACGTACATTAATCGTTCGCCAACCT